>MU719238.1:99752-109994 GCA_026770625.1 Nicotiana glauca | reverse complement strand
TTGGAAAAACTCTTTTTATGCTTTTATATCCCTTTCGCCGGGGTGTAAGCGCCGTAAAAAAGAGGTGTGACACTATGCACGACATGACATTCATACGCATATGAATGACACTATAATTATTTCATGATTTACAAAGTTATCCAGACTTACAAGTGGAGTTATTTAATCTATATTTCCTCCATGTCTGTTATGTACTTATTTATGTGCCTTACATACTCAGTACATTATTCGTACTGACATCCCTTTTTTCCTGGGGACACTGCGTTTCAAGCCCGCAGGTCCCGATAGACAGATCGAGATCCCTCCAATTAGGCTATCAGCTCAGCGGAAGATGTTGGTG
Organism: Nicotiana glauca; assembly: GCA_026770625.1. Taxonomy (NCBI): domain Eukaryota; kingdom Viridiplantae; phylum Streptophyta; class Magnoliopsida; order Solanales; family Solanaceae; genus Nicotiana; species Nicotiana glauca. The sequence continues at coordinate 109,654 of MU719238.1, read as the reverse complement.
CGCTACATTTGCTTCAGAGTTGCTTGTTTGGTTAGTATAAGTTAGATGTGTATTGTTTGGTATGGCGGGACTCTGTCCCGACCTTTATAAAAATTATGTATTCTTAGAGGCTTGTAGACATATGTCATATACGTAAAAGATCGTATGGCCTTGCCGGCCTATGTTTAGTGTTCAAGTGGTTATTTTGGTCTTAGAGGCCCATATGTCTTATGTATAAGTTGGCATTACCTATTTTATTCTACATATTTCACAGCAGCCTCTCCGACTTAGTTATTTAAGATAGTATGACATGAAAAGATACGTTATATTGGTACTCAGTTGAGTAAGGTACCAAGTGCCCATCGCTACCCATCGGTTTGGGTCATGACACCAGTATTGGTCGGCCACTAATGTTGCCGAACCGTCATTGTCCTCCTATAAATATGAGGCTACTCTTTTGAGTAGAGAACTTTGCTCTTTCTTTACATATTCCTCTTCCTCATCTCTTTCTCCCAATCACCTATTTCCACCGCCTTTTTAAGCACCGGAAAATGCCTAGTTCTTGTGAAAAACACCACATTCTGATACAACCTGCACTCTTTGGCTTAAAATCATGTCTAAAACGGTCCCCAAAAAGGATAAGGCATCGTCTTCCTCTTCCTCTTCCTCTTCCTCCCGGCTGGCCAAACTGGTAGTGCCTCCCACTCTTGAGGAGATCACCCTCAGACCTTGCGTGATTAAAAATGACTTTATTATTGAAACTCCCTTGACGTCCCCGACCGATTCGAGTATGCATCTTAATAGATATCGGATAAGCATCTTGAAGATGTGAGGAAGGATTGCAGCTAGGGAAATGAGTTTGTGGTTAAGATCCTAGTCCCCGGGGAAAGCATTACTACCCATGTGGAGGGTTTTAGTGTTTACACTTACCCATTCACACTGGGTACCCTCGATCCGGTGGTGATTGACTTCTGCAAAACGTATGAAGTCACCCTTGGCTGGATTCACCCCTCTTTTTGGTGCATTGTGATCATGCTGCGCTTCTTTTCCGAAAAGTCCAAGGGGTTGGAATTCACCCTCAGCCACCTGATTCAATTGTATCGACCCCAACTATTTAGAGGCTTATCAAGTTGCAATGTCGAACAACGAAAGCCCTTTTTGCCAGTACTGACGAGACCAAAGATCGAGGCTGGATGAGCCGGTTTGTCAGAGTGAGAACTTTAAATGTCATTTCCGGGGATAAAATGTCGTTCCCGGAGAGATGGAACTTTAATCGTAAGTGGAATTATTTTCCTCGATATCTATTCATGTTCTGCTTTCACTTTTCATAACGCCTTTACCCTTTGTCAGCTACTGCCTAGACGTCCCTCGCGATGCCGGACCTCGAGGATTGGGTCCGAAGGTTAGCTGCCACCTCTTTCTATGATGAGCGCAAGTGGCATGAATTATCGAAGGGCCAATGGAGGCCAAGAACCATGGTAAGTTCTCTTCCCAAGTTTCAAACACTTTTCATATATTAGTGGTGTCAACTTACTCACGTTTACTCGTGCAGTCCTTGGAGATGCATCCGAGATGAGGCCGGCTCTGTTCGGGGAAAAAATGAAGCCTTCAATTCCAAAATCAGAGAAGAACAATAAAAGGAAGAGCGTTTTGAAGCATGAAGATCCTCAAGATAAGAAAACCCCGCTCGAAGACTGCGGAAGAGGTTTGTTCAAGCGGGCACAAATTCAACCCACTGTTCCCCGAACAATGAAGAAGACGATAGTGAAGATTCGGCGATAGCGCCTCGAGCCAAGAAACCCATAGAGGCCGCCAAGCCCTCCGAGCTAGAGGTCTCATCTCATGGTGAGAGAACCCCGAATAAATATGCGGGCAAGGTCCCCGTATCCCCGGAGGTTGAGATCGTTCCTCCGCCTTCATCAAATATGACGGAAGGAGCAAATGCTGATACCCCCAAAGTTTAGTGAGAATGCCCTAAGTGACGAGCTCGGGGCCATGACAATAGGTCAATCCCTTTCTCTCCCAAATTATTCTGAAGGAGAAATAGAGGAAGCCAATACTCTGCGTATACCGAATCATGTCACGCCCCGAACCTGGGGGGCGAGACTGGCACCCGATGCCTCATCTATTCTTGCGTACCAACTTGCGACTAAGGAACTTTAAACATATAATGTCACACTTTGGCCATGAGACACATTGCCAGACAATTGCAAATACTGACTAAACATCAATATAATGCTGGGTCGACAAGGCCGCCATAACTACTACAGTTGGCAAACCAACAAAATATACATAAAAGGCCTACAAGCTCAGCATACCGCACTAACTGATAGGATATGTCAACAAGCCTCTACTGATGGATATACTCTGATCGGAACAGGGCCACAGTCTACTCATATCATGTATATACATATATATACAAGATATACATAAATCTCTAGACCTGGCAACTACGAAGGGTATGGAGCTTACCGATCAAGCTGAACTCGGGCAACACCTAATGAGGAGGTGTACACGTTTGTCTGTCTAAGCCTGAACGCGTGAAATACAGCACCCCCAGAAAAGGGATGTCAGTACGAAATAATGTACCGAGTATATAAGATAGCTGTTCGGCCCTATAAGGCTCGATATATATATAACTGATCTGCCGTAGTAGGCTCGCTCATAGGCGCTCGGTCATACTAGGTTCTGTATCTTGACTAACTGGTCTCGCTCACAGGCGCTCGATCATAATAGGCTCAGTATATAACTTACCATCCGATCAGAGGTTGCCCAATATGGGCCTGCCCATCGATTATAGCTCGATGGTAATGAAAATAATCTAATATTGCATATATAAACTCTCTTCTCTCTTGACTGGAATAAGAAAATACTTAATTGAATATGAAGTCCCGGTTAAAAAACTGAAAAAATATACGCAATTTACGAGACTAGCAAAATATACGTAAATTTCGGAATATGAATTTTTCTTTATGCCTCGTTATCAAACTTGTGTAATTACGAGATCATGCAAAATGAAAAAAGAACTTAGCCATAATATACTTGGAGTAGGGAAAACTCCGTATAATACTCCATTGGAAAACCTTTGTTGATTGAGCAAAATTTGCCCCTGCTTCTTAAAAGTTCACGGACGAAATTGATTTTGGTTCCTAAATTTTTGAATGAAATAATGTTTTTTGTTCCTTGGATTTTTTAGAAGAATAACGTCTCTGTTTTCTTGAAATTTTGGAAGGAATTACGTCTTTGTTTGGAAGGAATAAGGTTCTGCTTCTAATGTCTTTCGTCTTAAAACAGAATGCAAAATGTAGTTTGATCTTTACCAATTCTATTGGATATGCTCACAAGAGTCTTTATTAGATAAGACTTTGTAAACTAGCCCTTGTGACACATGTAAAGGTGATTAATGACTCACCTTATACTAAAAAAGGGGGGCTGCCACGTTTCTCTTGGAGGTGATTTTGTTAATTTTTATCCACTTATTAGTTAACTAGGTAATATTTCGTTATCCGATAATTAATCCATTATCTGTATAATTTAAAAATTATCACAAATTACTTAATCTATTAATTTTTTTTAAAAATACTTCATATATACTTTATATATTATACTACCATGGTCATATGGTACCTTGCATGATACTAGTTCATAATTATCGGGTATTATCGCTCGACCCGTATTTTATTCCAAATGGCCACTTTCAATGAAACTCGTTTTCTTTAATCCGTGTACCCCTTTATCTTTCATAACACTTATTTATCGCTTGTTATAAATGACGTAAGTACGTTAACGTCAAGATGATCTCATTCCCGAGTCTACGCCGGCTAACTGAAAAGGAAATTTTAACGTACAACACGAGATGTAACATCCTTCCCCCCTTAGAAACATTCATCCTCCAATGTTGACGGATGCTCTTATCATTCTCATAACCCATAGGTCTTGCGAATACTTTAGTACTCGTCTTGCCATCTAGGCGACTGTTCTATGAATGAACCACAAAGGTCAAGGCATTCTCCCCTTTCAGCCTCTTTCTCACACCACGACTTGTAGTCGGAATTCTTCTAATCTCATAACTATGGCTACCTTCTATCATGCAGCCTTTACGACTCTAACTTTGTATGTGCGCTTGACTCTTCTCTTCTCTTCCAGCTTTTAGCCAATCTCTAGGCTTCACTTTGTGAACATATACAAAATTATGTCAAGTTGTCCCTCTGGGTATCATTAGCTTTACTACCTCTAAGTAGGCCATACTATACCAATTTTTTTATTTCAATTTATCGTTATTGAGGTATGCTTATCAAACTCCCAGTTACTTTTGTTGCCTATCCTTTAGGCATAAATCTCAGTCCTTTAATACTCCCTCATTACCGTTCTCACGTCATCCCTCTTAAAAAGGATGACGTAATCTCATATCATACTTTCTAACTTGTATCTGTCCACTGTTGATTCACTTCCATGTTGATCTACAATCCTCCACTTGAAGATTTGAAACTTCTTACGTAATACATTGCTGCTAGGGCTTACGTTGCATCATGGAATATTTGAAGTAATTTTTCTGATCCACCTGGGTGATACGAAATTATACTTCCATAACCGTCTTTTATAGGCTCCCAATGTGACTCGCCTTACGTGGCTATTTTAATACTGTCCAATTTATGGAACCCTTTCCCCTTTTTTTACGTGGCTATTTTAATCCTGTCCCCCTTTTTTTCTTTTCAAAATCAGTATTCAAACGAAGGTCCAAATATCATTTTTTATCTACCACTATTACACCATCATCTCTTTCAAATGATATTAGTCTTAGACTCCTTTGAGTTCATTCAGGCTATACTGAGCTTTCTATGACTTAGAGAAACCATTAGCTCGCTTGTTTTCATGGGTTTAATCCTGAGGACTTATCCACTTTCGTCGCCATCTCACTCACTCTTTCATATCCTTATTGTTGCCTTCGTAAAACCTTGTCGCTTTTCCATACTTAAGATCGCGACCTACCTATATTTATTTATATTACTCGCAACCTTCCTTGAACTTGCTTGTATCATAGGTTTCTTTGTATCACTCTGGAACATCAAGAGAGATATCACATCGTCTCTAACTCTTCTTTACTGTCTTAATTTGCCTCATCAATACCTAGAAACCATAGGCTATGAGATAACCACTAATGATACCGCTATCATTCCTGGATATTGAATCCCCGCGCTTCTAGCCTTCTATCCGAAGTATGGACTATTCACAACTTTCTGCATTTGAGTATCTCGTACATTGTTCACCTTTACCCTACTTACCTTAAAATCTCGTATCGTATCTTCTATCTCTTTCCTGACCTCCCTTCCACCTAGGTGTAATTCACGTCCATAACTTGAAGCTCTATTATAATACTTGCACCTCTGGTACATACACAATCCGGTGGGAGCTTCGTACTGACTTCTTATGAGGCTGGTACTTCTTCTAACTGGCTTCCTTGTAGAGCCATTATAGATTATGCTTGTTGTGTTATTTCTCTTGAACATCTGATATTAAAAGTAATTCTGTCATGTTCTCAAGCACAATTTCTATGATTTTTCTAGGTCCAATAATCAGACTCCTGATTTACTTGGGTAATGTAAATCTTTAGTTTCCTCTTTCTTCTGATCAGCCTTTATGTAGGCTTAATCTATCTTCTAATCTGTGGCTCATGGTATCAGTTATTACCTTAGCCTTTCATGGGCGTTATGGAATATCCATGATACAATCTTCTAACAATTCAATCCTTTGTCTATGCCCTAGGCTAAATTCTTTCTTTTAACCTATATTGGAGTCTTCATGGCTGTATGACTGTCAACAAATATGTTGCCTAGATAATGCTCCGAAATCTTGAGCGTATCTATAACGTACTAACTCTGGATCATTGATCGAATAATTCTTCCGTTCCATCTTAGCTTTCTTTCAATGTAAGCTATTACTTTTCCTGGTCTTTCTGCCCCCTTGTTGCTTCCATACTTAGCTTATCTTAGTGCCCACACTTGCCAAAGTTTTCATGCAACTCGTATGATCTTGAATATTACTTTTAATATTTACTTTCCGTTCATTAGCCACGGTAGATGCCACTTTCCTTTGGAATGCTTACTATGTTGTCGCGAGATTGTTGTTACACGACTATTTCCTCTTTAGGTCGTTGTGCTTAGGTTGAAGCCTTCTTTCTTATCTCCTCATCTAATCTTTCGTTGAAGTACTTAGGTAGAACCCTTGACCCTTGTAAAGTTGTGAGATTATTACAGACCTTTCGATGTCCTTCCTTGCCTATAATTATCCTTAGTTGTTTACCTCTATGCTTTTGTGCTTGTAGGGTTGCTTCTGAACTGATATTTTAACTTCCTTCTCAGTGGCACTTTCTTTTATTCCCGTAATACTCATATGGTACCTTTAACTACCCTGACTCTTGTTTGAATATATCTTAAGTATTATAATGATATTCTTCGAGGCTAAATTCTCCATGTTGGGTTCTACTATGTTTATCTTAAACGATCTGATGACTCGTCTGTAACCTCCTGTTTAGCCATAACTAGGATCTTCCTAACTAAATTACTAACTACTCGTTGGCCCATTCTCATATCAATATTCCTCATAATCTTTCTTGGGTTATTTCCTTTGTCTTAACTCACGTTTTGCACTAGCTCCTTATTTATTAATAACAGCTCGAGCAGGAACCTTTACTTCCTCTCCTTGACGTCGTGCTTGCAAAATATTCTTGAATCGTAGCGTATCTATAAGATTTGGATAAGTTCCATCTCATTCCTCTTTCATTTATCTCAATCTTCCTTTACCATTCCATAGTCACTAGAACGACTTAATTCTGACTTAATGTCACATCACTCCATATCCCCCCATTTAGGGGTGTACTAAGAGCTGAAGCCACTAGGATCTACCTATAGATGTTTTACCTCTTCATCTTTGGCGTCGTTTCACAACATCAATGATCCTTACTCACCTTGCGGCAATCTTTCTGTACGAAGGATGAAAAATTCCCTTACTCGCGAGGGTGACACTTCTGTAACTGATACACACAGTCCCTTAAACTTAACTTTGCTAACATTGCTTGCTTTAGGGAACCATCTTCCTGAATAACCATTCTCTGAATTTTCTCATGGATCTTCTTCTGTTGTCCGTCCTATTATCGCCGGAATGCAATGTGAAATTCTGATGATGTCGATCATTATCAAATAACCCAGTCCCTAATTCATATCTAGTTTATCTCGTTCACTAGTCCATATTGATTCCTATTAACCCGGTGTCTAATTTTTTCTTCAATCAATCACGTTAGAGTTGCGAACTTATTTCTCGAAATGGGGATATGACTTTATCGCGTATATCCTTTTATTGTCTCAAGGCCTGTCATCTTTTGTCTTTTCCTTCACTTGACTATAATCTCTGTAATACTGTCATTATTTTTTGACCTACCTTTGTCATCCGTGTATCACATCTTACTCATAATGCCTTATTAACTCTCTTCTTATCTCCCGCTAATTATCTATGTCTATTGCTTTAGTCTAAAAACTCGAACAAACTATTCTTTTGCTTTTGGCTCCCCTTGCTCCATCCCTTGGCTCTTCTAATTTCCTAACATTCTTTCTTTACTGGGGGCGGGAGCCAAACTAAGGTAATATTTATTCCTTCAAGGCTTCTAGCGCTCATATCTAGCTTTAATATTTTATGGTGCACCATCTAGGTGTCTCACAAGGAGATCTATTAGCGCATTTGCAATATCCTTCAGAAATATCTTTGGTTTACTCTAATCCTAGCCAGGTCCTGATGTTCCATCCTTTTTTTAAACTATACTTGTTAGCCCCCGTAGGGCATAATTGAGATAGGTACAGCCAGTTATACATACCTCTGTTATTGTTGAATATAAGTCAAAAAATTTATATTCCTTTGCCTGCATTTTAAACACTATTAACTTTCATTAATTGGATGCCTCGTACTCTTCTTCATCTTGCTTCTTTTGCTTGTTGAAACTTGTAATTATCTTCTGAATCTCTCTTTTTTTGACACCATTAAGGTGGATAGGTGTTCTTACCGTAAGGGTTCTAATCAGGAAGCTTACACCTTTTAGTACACATATGATCTGCGGAAGACCTTATAGTTACTCATCATAAGCATGATGCAAAGTCGAGTTCCTCTTACTCAACTCTTCCATAGCCATGTCTTTTACCAACCGTTTTCGTGGATGTAGGTATCGTCTTATTATGAGTAAAATAAAAGTTAGGAATTTGAATTCTTACAACTGAGCTCTACCACACGATCTAGAGTAAGAAGAAAGAGTGACAATCTTAAATGCCCTGTAGCCTCCTGCTTATAAGTGTGGTGCACGCCACACCCATAAATAAGACTTTACTAGACACGACTTGTAGACTCCCTAGGATAGAACTGTTCTGATACCACTTTTGTCACGCCCCGAACCTGGGGGGCGAGACCGGCACCCGGTGCTTCATCTATCCTTGTATACCAACTTGCGACTAAGGGACTCTGAACATATAATGTCACACTTTGGCCATGGGCCACATTGCCAGACAATTGAAAATACTGACTAAACATCAATATAATGCTGGGCCGACAAGGCCATCATAACTAATACAGCTGGCAAACCAACAAAATATACATTAATGGCCTACAATCCCAACATACTGTACTAACTGACAGGATATGTCTACAAGCCTCTACAGATGGATATACTGTGATCGGAACAGGGCCATAATCTACTTATAATATATATATACATATATATATATATATATACAATATATATATAAAGCTCTAGACCCGGCAACTCCGAAGGGTATGGAGCTTACCGATCAAGCTAAACACAGGCAACACCTAATGAGGAGGTATGCCCGTCTGTCTGTCTGAACCTGCACGCGTGAAATGCAGCGCCCCCAGAAAAGGAACGTCAGTGCGAAATAATGTATCGAGTATGTAAGGCAATATACTGAAAGCTGAACCTGAACTGATAATCTAATAACCGAAAGTAATTGGAAGTCAAAGATGATTTGAAGATATGTTTACCTGTTGATACTGACTCAACTCTCTCAATATAGTAAGTAAAATAGCTGTGCGGCCCTATAACGCTCAGTATATGTATAACTGCTCTGCTGTAGTAGGCTCGCTCATAGGCGCTCGACCATACTAGGCTCTATATCTCGACCAACTGGGCTCGCTCATAGGCGCTCGGCCACAGTAGGCTCGGTATATAACTTACCATCTAATCAGAGGTTGCCCAATAGGGACCTGCCCATCGATTATAGCTCGATGGTAATAAAAATAATCTAATACTGCATATATAAACTCTCTACTCTCTTGACTGAAATAAGAAAATACTTAATTGAATATAAGTCCCGGTAAGGAGAATATTGTAACTTACAAAACTGGAAAAATATATGCAATTTACGAGACTAGCAAAATATACGCAAATTTCGGGATATGAATTTTTCTTTATGCCTCATTATCAAACTTGTGTAATTACGAGATCATGCAAAATGAAAGAAAACTTAGCCTTAATATACATGAATAGGGAAAATTCCGTATAATACTCTGTTAGAAAACCTTCGTTGATTGAGCAAAATTTCCCCCTACTTCTTAAAAATTCACAGACGAAATTAATTCTGGTTCCTAAATTTTTGAATGAAATAACATTTTTTGTTCCTTGGATTTTTTAGATGATTAACGTCTCTGTTTTCTTGAAATATTGGAAGGAATTACGTCTTTGTTTTGGAAGAAATAAGGTTCTGCTTCTAATGTCTTTGGTCTTAAGACAGAATGCGAAATGTAGTTTGATCTTTACCAATTCTATTGGATATGCTCACAAGAGTCTTTATTAGATAAGACTTTGTAAATTAGCTCTGGTGACACAGGTAAAGGTGATTAATGACTCACCTTAAACTAAAAGGGGGGGG
>MU719238.1:78706-97909 GCA_026770625.1 Nicotiana glauca | reverse complement strand
GGGGGGGGGGGGGGCTGCCACGTTTCTCTTGGGATGATTTTGTTAATTTTTATTCACTTATTAGTTAAGTGGGTAATGTTCTGTTATCCGGTAATTGATCCATTACCCGCATAATTTATAAATTACTACAAATTACTTAAAAATTTATTTATTTTTTAAAATACTTCACATATACTTTATATATTATACTACTGTGGTCATATGGTACCTTGCATGATACTAGTTCATAGTTATCGGGTATTATCGCTCAACCTGTATTTTATTGCAAATTGGCCACTTTCAACGAAACTCGTTTTCTTTAATCCGTGTACCTATTTATCCTTCATAACACTTATTTATCACTTGTTATACATGGCGTAAGTATGTTAACGTCAAGATGATCTCATCCCCGAGTCTACATTAGTTAACTGAAAATCAAATTTTAACTTACGAAAATGCGAGATGTAATAGATCCAAAAAGCTCCTCGGGGAAGATCCCTTTTAGAGTTGCTTTGCTAGGATCGATGATACTACTGACCTCAATGATGCTTTCGCCCTCTGCGAAGAGGCTCAACATCTCCTCTCTCAGGTAAAACACTTACTTTTCATATTCGTACTTTCTTCTTTCTTTCTTTTCCCTTGACTGATACATCTTCATTTTATGTATAAGTCATTGTAATGTTTAGAGCTTAGCTGAGCCAATGTGAGGCCGAGCTCAAGAAAGTTTCGGGCGAAGAGAAGGCCCTAAGGCTCCTCTGTGGTCGGAAGGAGGAGGAGCTAAAGGCTCTTCGGGCTGAGTTGGCCAATGACCAAAAAAATAAGGCCGAGCTAGACGAGCAGGGAACCGTGATATTAACAAGGTACGGTCTTATTAGATCTGCTTCGGAAGCTAACACTTCGATATCTCAGCTGCAGCATGATTGGGCAGCTCAGGAGCGAGGTTGATCAAGTTAAAGCTGATTGTCGTAGGTGGAAGAAGAATATAGATCAACTTGCTGCTGATAAGAAAGTTGTTACAGCCCAACTGACCTCGACTGAAACTCAACTCCAAGGTGTTGAAGCAAAGGGTCTGGCCCAGGCCAAGAAGATTGAGGAGTTAGGGGCAGAGCTTGCGAGAGCCCGGGTCGAAGTTGTACAGGCCAAGGCCAAAGCTGAGAAGACAAATGCTCTGGCAGACAAATACATTGCTATGTACTTAAGGGATGTCGCGACTGTTCAAGATGAGTTGAGGGAGGATTCCGACCGGGCAAAATAGGGCAATGAGTTGGCCAAGTGTCGGGCCTAGAGGGAGACTCTCGAAGAAATCCATGCCCGTGGGTTCAATCTTGCCGAGGAGATAGCCGAGGCAAAGGCGTGGGAAACCGATGCTAGGTTTCTTGCTTCTTCTGATGATAAGGATGCAATGAGTGGCTCCAGGGCCGAGGAAGGTGAAGAATATGTTCTCAAGGGAGAATAGGCAACCGAAGATAAAACTGGCGAAGGTGCAGCTCCTGAGGATGGCGCTTCCGGGGACATGACCCCGAAAATATATTAGGTTCTTTTTTTCTTTTCTGTGTAAGAGCCCCTTGCAGATATTGTAAAATATGTTTTGTAAAACACCCCTCATGAATATAAAGTATCTTTTCACTCTATCCTTAACTCGTGTTGAATTTTGTTTTCATTTGCGGAAGATTTCGATAATTCAAACGACCAGTTCGAGTATTGATTCGGAGTCCTAACATAATAAACCCTTAGGTTTTTATCGATAGGTACAATTGTCCTCGAGCTATGTTTAGATTGACCCGAAGTGAGCTTGGTATATCATGACTCTTGATTCTGGTCCGAGTGGAATGGAGTTTCAAGCTATAAGTTTCTGGTCCTTAAGCCTTTTGAAGTTGGCCCTTGGGTTCTTATATATCGGCCCTTAGGCTCTTTAAGTTGGCCCTTAGGCTCTTTAAGTTGGGCCAATTTGGCCTCTATAACGGCTATAAAAATTTTCTCTTATTTTGGCTGAAAGACTTAGTAAGAATTTAGTTGTGCCTTAGCATGAGTTTTTGTACCCATTTATTCGAAGGTTTGGCGTGTCAGGACCTTGTTTTTGTACTGATAATCGAACCCCTCTTGAGGTTTTATAGAGAGCTTACATTGTCGAAGCCTTTAAATTAATCGAGGGCTGAATTTATCGAAGCCCGTTATATTTTTCTTTTGTCGAGGGTAGCCTGATTTAACTTATTTTTACAAAGTGTTTGAAGGCCTTTAATTTGTGGCGGAAGTCGGACGTCTCCGAGCCACATTATTTTGGCCGTAGCCTTTATTTTGGCTGTAGCCTTTGATATGGCCGTAGCCTTCAGGTACGTCACTTGGACTTGTTTCCCGATAACTTTTTGAACTTGTTCGCAAAGTTAGTCCCCGAGTATATTGGCCTTGGCATTTGTTTCGAGGGGGTGCCTCTTTGAGGTCTTATAAGTCCGAGTTTTTGATGAATCGGATGTATTGACTGTCGATAGCAGTCCCCGAGTATTCAGGGGGTACTTTAATGCTTAGGCTCTTGAGACGTTTCCCGTAGGATTATAAGTGTAGAGCTCGTATAATAGTAGACTTCTTTGAGATGCAAAGTGTTTTTGACATAAACAGAATGCTTCTTTAATTAATTCAATATATGCGTACATGTTCTACCATCGGGGCTCGACTATTCTATATGGACACGGTTCATCTGACCGTTTGGCCCATTACAACGTTTTCCTATCGAGGCCCTCTTAGACGTGAATTGTTTTTCTTGAAAATACAATCTCTGAGGGGAATGCCCCCAGTATTCGAGGTTGATTGAAAAGAAGACTTTGGATACTATTGAGTTCTCCTTAGGTAGCATATAATTATTGCCTCGTTAAAAACCTTGCCGGTAAAACCCATTTGGGACAAAATTTGAGCTAAGGAAAAAAGAGTGAGCTTTGATAAAAAATCTGTAACAAGTTAGTCTTAAACTCAAATGGACAAAGGATAAAATCGTACCTTAGCAGTAGTACCGTTTGAGTAACTATATGTTCCAGTTGTTTGGCAGTTGTTCACCTTCCATTGTGCTAAGTTTGTAAGACCCTTTACCAACAACTCCGAGGACTCGGTACAGTTCTTCCCAATTCAGGCCTAGTTTGCCTTCATTAGGGTCTCGTGTGTTGAGGGTGACCTTTCGTAGAACTAAGTCCCCAATTCTAAAGTGTCGAAGATTGGTCCTTCTATTGTAGAATCTTTCGATCCTTTGCTTTTATGCAGCCATCCGAACAAGCACTGCTTCTCGCCTTTCATCTAATAACTCGAGACTAGCATTCATAGACTCGTAAATTGACTCATTTGATGCATGTCGAAACCTGGCATTGGGTTCTCCGACCTCAACGGGGATGAGGCCTCGAAGCCATACACTAAGGAAAACGGGATGGCCCCCGTGCTGGACTTCAGTGTCGTTTGATATGCTCAAAGGACCTCGGGTAAAATTTCTCTCCATTTTCCTTTCGCATCGTCCAATCTTTTCTTCAAGTTTCAAATGATAGTTTTGTTTGTGGACTCAACCTGTCCGTTTGCAGTTGGATGATATAGTGTCAATATGATTCTCTTTATTTTGTGTGCCTCGAGGAACTCCGTCACCTTGATGCTAATAAATTATTTTCCATTATCACACATAATCTCGGCAGGTATCCCGTACCGGCGTACGATATGGTCCCAAATGAAGTCGATAACTCTTTTTTCTCTGGCCTTCTCGAAGGCATGTGCTTCCACCCACTTAGAAAAATAATCGATCATAAACAGAATAAATTTGGCTTTACCTGGGGCCATTGGTAAAGGGCCAACTATATCCATCCCCATTTCATGAAAGGCCATGGGGATATGATCGAATGGAGTTGTTCTCCAGGCTGATGGATCAATGATGTGAATCGTTGACACTTATCACATTTTCTGACAAATTCCTTTCCATGCTATCCCAGTAGTAACCTCCTCTGATAACTTTGCGAACCAAGGACTCGGTGTTGGAATGATTCCCACAAGTGCCTTCGTGAACTTCTCGAAGGACATAATTGGTGTCCTCGGGACCCAAAAATACCGCCAATGGCCCATCGAATGTTCTCCTATACAATGTTCCATCCTCATCTAATGCAAACCTAGCAGCTTTGGCTCGTAGGGCTATCGATTCTTTGTGGTCCAATGGGAGTTTCCCGTTTTTCAAGTAATTAATATACTTATTCCTCCAGTCCTATGTCAGACTTGTTGAATTTATCTCGACGTGACCCTCTTCTACCATAGACTTTGATAATTTGACAACGGCCCCCAGTACGATATCATCTTCTTCGACCGAAGATCCCCGATTGACAAGCGCATCAGCCTCACTATTTTGCTCTTGAGGCACATGATCCTGAGTCCACTCCCTGAAGCGGTGCAGAGTTACCTGTAGCTTATCCAAGTACCATTGTATCCTATCCTCTCGGACCTCAAAGCTTTTGTTTACTTGGTTTACAACTAATAGAGAATCGCATTTGGCCTCGATGACTTCTGCTCCCAAGCTTTTAGCTAGCTCAAGACCTGCAATCATAGCCTCATACTCGGCCTCATTGTTAGTTAATCTTGGATCTTTAATAGACTGCCTAATGATATCACCGGTGGGTAGCTTTAAGATAATGCCAAGCCCGGATCCACTCACGTTCGAGGCACCATCTGTGAAGAGGGTCCATACCCCCAATGTTGTACCAGAGCTTAACAAGAATTCTTTCTCTACTTTGAGTATGAGGGTCGGTGTGAAATCAGCCACGAAGTCAGCTAGGATTTGAAATTTGATGGCCGTTCGGGGTTGATATTCAATATTATACCCGCTAAGCTCGATGGCCCATTTAGCCAATCGGCCCGATAGTTCGTGCTTATGCAAAACATTTTGAAGGGGGTAAGTGGTTAATACACATATAAGATGACATTGAAAATATGATTTTAACTTTTGAGATAAGCTTATCAATGCAAGTGCTAATTTTGCCAAGTGGGGGTACCTAGTTTTAGCATCTCCTAGAGTACGACTCACGTAATAGACAGGAAATTGCGTACCTTGCTCTTCTCAAACTAGTACTCCAACTATCTCCGACACTTCCAAGTAGAGATAAAGCCTTTTATCTGTCTTTAGAGTGTGGAGCAAAGGCGGGCTCGACAGATACCGCTTTAACTCTTCTAAGGCTTGTTGGCTTTTCGGGGTCCATGCAAAATCCTTTTTCTTTTTGAGCAAGGAGAAGATACGGTGACTTCGATCTGATGACCTCAAAAGGAACCAAACTAAAGTAGTTATTCGGCCCATAAATCTTTGCAAGACTTTCATGCTATCCACGACCTTAATATCTTCGATGGCCTTGATTTTATCTGGTTTAATCTCGATACCTCAATTTGACACTATGAAGCCAAGGAGTTTTCCTGAACTGACTCTGAAGGCACAATTCTCCAGGTTAAGCTTCATGTTGTACTTCCTCGAGCTTTCGAATGTTTCCTGCAAATGAGCTAAATGGTCCTCTACGCGCAGGGACTTAACCAATATGTCATCAATATAAACTTTCATTATTTTACCTATTTGTTCTTCGAACATTTTGTTAACTAAGCATTGGTACGTTGCTCCTGCATTTTTAAGCCCGAAGGGCATGACATTGTAACAATAAGTTCCAAATTTAGTAATGAATAAAGTCTTTTCCTGGACTTCTGGGTTCATCTGAATTTGATTGTACCTGGAGTAGGCATCGAGAAAAGTTAAGGTCTCGTGGCTAGCCGTGGCATCGATCATTCGATCGATGTTCGATAGCGGGAAAGAATCTTTCGGACATGCTTTGTTCAAGTCCTTATAGTCTACACACATCCTAAGCTTGTTTCCCTTTTTAGGGGCTACTACTATGTTGGCTAACCACATGAGATACTTTACCTCCCG
This sequence comes from Nicotiana glauca, assembly GCA_026770625.1. Classification (NCBI taxonomy): domain Eukaryota; kingdom Viridiplantae; phylum Streptophyta; class Magnoliopsida; order Solanales; family Solanaceae; genus Nicotiana; species Nicotiana glauca. Next base: position 92,016 of record MU719238.1, on the reverse strand, counting down.
AATGGATCCTATTTTAAGAAATTTAGTTACCTCGTCTTTTATGAAGGCATGTGTTACCTCGGACTGAGGTCTTTTTTTTTGCTTCACCAGTTTGAACATAGGATCGGTGCTCAGCCGATGTGTAGTAATTTCCGGCGGAATCCCTCATATCTAAATGGGACCAAGCAAAGCAATCCATATTATTAATGAGAAACTAAATGAGTTTTTTCTCAAGTTCGGGGGTTAATCCCGTTCCCAGGTTTACCTTTCTCTCGGTCAGATATTCGATGAGTATGACCTGCTCTAGTTCCTCCACAGTTGACTTTGTTGCATCGTACTCTTCAGGAACGATGAAAATTCGAGGAGTAAGGAAGTCCTCTTCGTCTTCGATTACCTGTTGTTCCGACTCTGCCGAGTTCGGGGGATGCAATTGATATTTAGCCGCCTGCTTATCTTTGGCACTTGATTTCTACGAGGTCAGGGGCACTTCCCCGATTGCAAACATCTCTTTTGTAGCATGCTGCTCCCCATAGACTGTTTTTACTCCCTCCTCTGTCAGGAACTTCATCATCTAGTAAAGAGTCGAGGGCACCACTCTCATGTTGTGTATCCACGGTCTCCTGAGGAGTGTGTTATACCTCATGTCACCTTCGCTGACATGGAACTTTGTATTTGTATGGTCCCAGTTACATTTACTGGCAAGATAATTTCTCCGTTTGTTGTTTTGCTTGCCATGTTAAAGCCATTCAGGACCCACGATGCAGGTATGATATGATTTGCAGGTCGAGTTGTTCCATGACCCTCGATTTGATAATGTTTGCTGAGCTACCTGGATCCACTAAAATACGTTTAACTTGAATTTTATTCAAAAGGATAGATATTAACAGGGCGTCATTATGAGGCTGAGATATGCCTTCTTCTTCCTCGTCACAGAATGATAAGATGTCCTCGGGTACATAGCTCTGAGTTCATTTTTCTTTGGTGATTGATACTTTGGTTCCTTTGAATACAGGTCGTTGAGGGACGTCGATTCTGACAATGATCATGTGGATTACATGTTGTGGTTCTTCTTATTTATTTTTCCTTGCACCTCTCTTCTTGAAGTGATTCTTATCCCCATCACTTAGGAATTCTCGAAGGTGGCCCTTATTGTATAATCGAGCCACTTCTTCCCTCAGATATCTCCAATCTTCCGTTCGATGACCATGTGTGCCATGATACTTGAAAATTAAGTTTGGCTTTATTTAAGAAGGATCGATCTATATTAGCTTGGGCCACTTGGTGTCTTTGATTCTCCCAATAGCTGAGACAATCCCTGATGCATCTATATTGAAGTTTTACTCTGATAACCGATGAGCCTCGGTAGCGTCGGTGTGCTTGTCGAACACACTCTTGCTCATGAGTCCCCAAGAACTTTGGCCTCGATCGCTTTGAGGAGCGTTATAGCTCGGGCCGCTGTTTCTTCGGTCGGTATATGGCTGATACTATTCTTTGTTGAATCTAGATCCCTGATCTATGTCCTTTAGGGGCCTTGCTGTAAATCTGCTAGGATGAACTGAACCCGAGAGGGCTCCAACTGATCGTCTTCAACCCTGATTTTTGACTGGTAATGATTGTGCACATCTAACCATATCATTATTAGATATTCGATCAAGTTCTGCTTTAACTGTCGAGATGTAATCTAACTACTTTCATTCAAACCCTGCATAAAGGCCTATACCGCCCGTCATCGGAGACCAGCAGCAATTCCATCCTTTCCATCTGAAACCTGGACACGAACTCCCTTAGCATCTTATCGTTCCTTTGCTTTATTTTAAAGACGTCTGATTTTCTTGTGGCCACTTTTATAGCCCCGGCATGGGCTTTAACGAAGGCGTTGCTAGCATGGCAACTGAATCAACAGAGTTAGGAGCCAAGTTGTGAGTACCAAATCATAGCTCCCTTTGAGAGTGTTTCTCCAAACTTTTTCAACAACAATGATTCAATTTCATTATCATTCAAGTCATTTCGTTTGATCGCGCAAGTGTACGAAGCAATATGCTCGTTGAGGTCGGTTGTTCTATTTTCCTTGGGTATATCGGGCATACAAAATTTCTTAGGGATGGGCATTGGGGCTGCGCTTTGAGGGAATTATTTTTGTATGAACTTCTTGTCATATATACCTTTCAAGACTGGAGACGCCCCGGTATCTGGTCAACACGGGAGTTATAAGTCTCCACCTTCTTGTCGTTATCCTCAATTTTCTTTTCTCCGGACTCGATCCTCTTAGTGAGTTCTTCCAGCATTTTCATAATGATGGGGTCAGTCCCCGAGCTGTTTCCATTTGGTCCTTTCGGCGTTGGTTAAGCACGTCAATTGTTTTCACCTTCAGCTGCACTCGGGGTCTTGTTCCGACTTTGAAGTTGAGCGATGACGATTTTTTGAGTCTGCAACATCTCAAATATCACTTGGAGGCTAACTTCCCCATCCCCTGCTCCTGGTGTTCCTTGGTCCCCTGGTTGGGCCTCCATGCGTGCATTCCCTACGGGGTTTGTGCCTGAATCCGCGTTTTGAGCATTATACGAACTGATATCAACTAGCTCCATATTTGGCACTTTCTCAGGGTTTATAGTGGTACATCGTCCCCTAAATTGTTGTTTTCTCCAAGACCCTCATTGTTATGAACATGTGCATTTTGTGTACTAGACATTTTTAAGCCTACGAAGAAAAAAATATTGACAGAAAAAAGTGTAAAGATAACATGTGTAACAAGAATTAGTAAAGAAATAATCACTATTATCTTTAGCCCCACGGTGGGTGCCAAACTGTTTACCTCAAAAAATACGAGCAACAATAAAATTTGATTTGTGGTTTTAAAGATATATGATTTAGTTCAATATCAATTAGTAATCAAGAAATATGAAGTAGGAATGGAAAAAGGTTAAGCGAATCAAACCAATAACACGTAACAGTGATGACCTCGAGACGGTGACCTCGAGATGGCTAAGAGCAATAAAGTAAGAAAAGTAAAATAAGAACAATAGAGCTCAAGGACAATGCTGATGACTAGTAGGCGGAAAGATAGAGAATAAATTCTTTGCTCGGTAAAAGATGATTTTACAAATGATTAGGATCCACTTTATATAATAAGGGAACCCCAAATAAGGAATATTTTCATTTATAGTAGGGAATATTCTTGTTACAGCTGTCTAACCGCCTAGTACGGAATCATACAATCTTATTTCGGGACTCGAGCCATGACTTTGGGGACGTGGCTGGAATCCAGCTTGCTTTAGTACAAATCCGTAATGGTATTATTTCGGATTCGGGCATACTCGGGCCTAGTATTCCTCGTACTCCTATCCCCGGATATTGCGCTTTGTCTTCCAACTTGATTTTGATCCACTGGTCTCGAATCTCGACCTCTCCCAAACTCGAGCCCACGAAGGACCCTCGAACCTACAAATTGGAGGCTTACGATTTTGTCGGTATACACCCAAATAAGAAAAATCTCATGAACAACGCAGAGAGATGGGATTTGTTATCAAGTACATTTACTATATATAACACTCACACGTGGACATATGGATAAACTAATTTACGATAATTGGTTGCCCGAATGAACCAAGAAATATGATGAAGAATAACTACATAATTTATGTCGAGAGGTAAGTAAAACACAATTGTCATGATGAGAAATAATAGAAGACAAAAACATGAAATTTATTATTATTATTTTTTTTAGACAAAAGTGCAAAGCGTGCAACCGTTCCATTCACATATAACTTTTGTCTTTAAGAGGCCCCATTTATGTACTAATAGTTTTTCTGAATTTCATCTTTCACTTTGAAAAATGATGGCAAATGCTGGAGATTTGAAAGACTAGAAAAGAACATTGAGGTTGACTCCTCAAAAAAGGAGTTGTGAACTGGCTATGCACTTTGGTCCCATGAGTACCCTAATAGGTAAACAACTCTCATTCAATTGCCTCAAGTGTTGGAGGCATTTATCTTTGTAGTTTCACATGTGATATTTCACCTTCTGTTTCTTCTTCTTCCTTTAATTTATTGATATGTCGATGAAGATGGGAAACAAAGGGTGACCATTGGAACGATTCCATCCACTTAAAAATTCATGTAAAGTTATTAATTTGACTTTTTAATAGACTTATTAATTTCGCAGCTCGGGGAGAAAGTTCCATAACCCGATAAGGCCATATAGAAGGGAGGACATGATTAATTACCATAGCATTTTGTGTTTGATTAGACAAGCATTACTACCAGTGGCTACTATTAGCCCCTTGACAAAGGTCCTCGGCAAGTGTGGGTTGTGACAAGTATTTTCATGATGGACTTGGCACACAATCTAAAAAAAAGTTGGGACAACATCATGACGGGTAGCTCGGTATGACGAACTATGCGGGGCTTGACGAAGGCACCTTGAACGAAAGCAAGGCGCATTTTACTTAGACGTGCGGGTTGACGAAACAATGGCAAGACAAAGCCATATCAAGCAGGGGCAAAGACATGGCAAGGCAAGGCAAGACAATGCAGGGCAAGCAATGACAATTGATACAGACATATTTGATCAAGTTGGGGGCGACTTGACATGAGCGGGCAGCGGTGACAATGAACGTGGGCGGCTAAGTCGATGGGCGGCAAGCTATGGCAATGGCATTGGCGCGGAGCAGTGTCAAAGGCAAGGTTGGGCGCAGTGCCAGCCTTGGCACAAAGCAGCTGGGCGAAAATAAGCACATGATGTGCACAAGCAACAGTTGGAAAAACATGTGCCAATCACATGTGAAGCAGTTGGCGGTTCCAACCTCTTCCAAGACATGCTGATCATGGCCTAAAATTGTACCCACATTTTTGTACATGTCCTAACATGTTTGCCCATCAGTTGGGGCTTGTCAACTGATTGTAGCCTTATAAATAAGTGCCCAGAATGCCAAAAATGGGGCAGAACTTAGTCTAAGGCATTGTGAAGCCAAAATTTGTATAAGTCATTTCCTAAGAGTGGAAAAATTATTTTGGGACAGGGAATTAGGGAATTCTTTGTCTTTGGCCATAGGGTTGGTTATTGTGTTCTTGTATTCACTTATTAATACAAGTTGGGAAGAAATTCCTGTATATGATGTGCCTTTATTTACTGTTTTTGCTGCCTATTTCATTCTAAATTTCGAACGTCCCTAAAATAATACTAAGTGTTAGAAAAGCTGAAGTCAAGGCTGGGCTTGACTGCTGTACGGAAGTGAACCTCGGGCAGGAATTCGAGTGATATAAATTACCCCTGTGATAATTGGTATCAGAGCGTGGCTGGATTGGGGCAACGCCGCAACGTTCAGTGGCTGAATTTTGTGAAGAATGGCTGGTGGCAAAGCAGAACTGGAGGAAAAGGTTGTTGCATTAGAGGCACTCGTCTGAATTGTTGATGGGGATCAATTTATGACTATCATGCCTCGTCTTGCTTATCTTGAGGGCGAGTTGAACAGGCTGAGCTAGGAGTGCACAGATCTGAAAACGGAAAATGGGTTGCTGCGTCGTGCTGTTGGCAATGATGAAGCACAACGTGGGGCAGATCGTTCGAGGATCAAAATTACGGAGCCTAAAGAGTTTAATGGCGAAAGGAGGGCCAAGAAACTCGAAAATTTCCTGTGGGATATGGAGCAGTACTTTCATGCTACTAAAGTGCAAGATGAATACAAGGTCACCATTACGACTATATACTTGGTAGACGATGCAAAGCTTTGGTGGCGGACGCACACAATAGATGATGTAAGTGCTGGTAGGCCGAAGATTGACTCTTGGGAAGGGTTGAAGAAAGTGTTGAAGGATCAATTCTTTCCTAGCAGTGCAGGCTGGATTGCTAGTGATCGTTTGAAAAAGTTAAAACAAACTGGAACGGTCAGGGAATATGTCAAAGAATTAAGTTCTTTGATGCTGGATATAAGCAATATGTCGAAGGAAGACAAGCTACATAATTTCCTTTACGGGTTACAGTCGTGGGCGCAAATGGAACTACAAAGGCAGAATGTGAAAGACCTTCCTAGTGCCATTGTTGCTGCGGATGCATTGGGTGATTTTCGGTTGGGACAAGATGGTTCTGATTTCTCTACTACTTCAAAGTCCAAAAACGGGAACAAGGACAAGGCAAAAAAGTGGAGGAAAAACGAAAACGACAAGGGTAATGCTATTTAGGGCAATGGCAATGAGAAGGGAAAGCAATGAGCCCGACCTTCGACAAAATGGGGACAAAACTGCAAGTTCGATGGCTGTTTTATTTGCAAAGGACCACACATGGCGAGGGACTGTCCAAGAATTGAAAATCTTTCAGCGTTGTTTGCTGAAGAAAAATGTGAAGATGAACCAAACGAGGAAGAACATGAGCAAACAACAGCATATTTAGGGCCTATGGTGGTGCTGAAAAATGCGGAAGCTACTTCGTCGAGGACGACGAATTCTTCTGGTGGGGGTGATTTGTTAGCCCCTTGACAAAGGTCCTTGGAAAGTGTGGGTTGTGACAAGTATTTTCATGATGGACTTGGCACACAACCTAAAAAAATTGGGACAACATCATGACGGGCCGCTCGGCATGACGGACTATGCGGGGCTTGACAATGGCACCTTGAATGAAAGCAATGCTCATTTTACTTAGATGTGCAGGCTGGCGAAACAATGGCTAGGCAAAGTCATGTCAAGCAGGGTCAAAGACATGGCAAGGCAAGGCAAGGCAATGTGGGGCAAGCAATGACAATTGATGCAGGCAGATCTGTCAAGTTGGGGGTGACTTGACATGAGCGGGCAATGGTGACAATGAACGTGTGTGGCTAAGTCGATGGGCGGCGAGCTGTGGAAATGACATTGGCGCAGAGCAGTGTCAAAGGCAAGGTTGGGCGCAATTCCAACCTTGGCACAAAGCGGCTGGGCGAAAATCAGTACATGTTGTGCACAAGCAACAGTTGGAAAAACATGTGCCAAGCACATGGGAAGCAGTTGGCGGTTGCAACCTCTTCCAAGACATGCTGATCATGGCCTAAAATTGTGCCCACATTTTTGTACATGTCCTAACATGTTTGCCCATCAGTTGGGGCTTGTCAATTGATTGTAGCCTTATAAATAAGTGCCTAGAATGCCAAAAACGGGGCAGAACTTAGTCTAAGGCATTGTGAAGCCAAAATTTGTCTAAGTCATTTCCTAAAGGTAGGAAAATCATTTTGGGGCAGGAAATTGGAGAATTCTTTGTCTTTGGCCATAGGGTTGGTTATTGTGTTCTTGTATTCACTTATTAATACAAGTTGGGAAGAAATTCCTATATATCATGTGCCTTTATTTACTGTTTTTGCTGCCTATTTCATTCTAACTTTCAAACGTCCCTAAAATAATACTAAGTGTTGGAAAGGCTGAAGTCAAGGCTGGGCTTGACTGCCGCACGAAGGTGAATCTCAGGCAGAAATTCGAGTGACATACATCACCCCTGTGACAGCTACCACATTAAGCTTCTTGGGCACACAAGGTAAATTATATATCCTTATCATGAAACCTAATAATTTGGATCTACTAATTATTTTTATTTCATGAGTATTTAAGTAAAGAAATTAGAGGAAACAAGATCTTTCAAAAGGGTTTTGAAATGGTTTGAGGTAATAACGTGAATCGTGTGAAGGTAACGAAAAGAAGAAAACAATAAGTAACCAAACGTAAGGCAACGTTGTCACACTTCCTTTTTAGGGAATTTTTCTAATTAAAGTAACAATAATCGAAGCAGGATTATTTATTCAGATTCAGAGTCGTCACTTGGAATAATTTATGGTGTCCCAAGTCACCAGTTTAAAATCCCGATCGAGGAAGTTTAACTATGTTTTACAGTCCGCGAAATACAGAAATCCAGGCAAGGAATTCTGTTAACCTGGGAAAAAGGTGTCAGGCATTCCCGATTTTCGTAATTTTAACACGGTCGCTTTAATCATACTTGACTGAGTTAAATTGTTTAAATAGTTATTCTTGAAACCTATTTGCATCCACCCTTTAACCGCATTTAATTGCTTGACTTATTCGTAATTATGGAGTTATTTTAAAAAAAAGAGTCACGCGTACATGTCCACAATTAATCACGCTTTATTGTTATTAACAAATTTTGGTCCAAGTTGCACGAATGCATACTCTGATTTTATTCTTGGGATCATGATTATGTCACGGGAACGTGTACGCAATCAAGATGATAGATTAAGTCGCGCCTAAAGTATTTTTTTACGAATATTTAATCAAACATATTACGACATAAGGATCCTTCATTCTTTAATAACTAAATCCCTTAACTTATCAAAAAAAAAATAAAAACTAAAAATCCAAGGATATTTTCGCAATTCTAAAATCATCATTGTACCCAAACTTGTTTCTTAATATTGTTAATCCATTATAATAGCTATGAGCTTGCGAAAAGAATTAAAACCAACTATTCATGCTCACCATGAAAGAAAAAGTTATTAAGCTTCAACATGTACCAAACAGGAACCAACTTTATGCATTAACCATGGATAAGGAATTTCATATTTCTTCTCCAAAGTCAGCGAACAAAACAAAACAATCACATGCATTTTGGGAAATTTAAGTGATTCTAGGTGTAGAGAAGACACGCATGCTAACTTCATTGGTTATACGGGTAAGTTCAAACTTACAGGAGTCCTTAATTGAGTTTACAGTACCTTAACCACTATTTAGATTGTATTCAGAACAGTTAGAAGTTCACACACATGGTTAAGTCCTCACTCTGCTATGTACATGGACTAATAACTTTGTTTATGCCTTCTTAAAGAACAATAACACCAACAGAAGTACACATATACGCTAGAAAGTTAATCTCAGTTTACCCTTTACTTAGTAACATGATTACTATCAGGATCCCAATCAATGATCCAGTTTCACATTAGATCATTAAAAAAAATAAGATATTCAGTCCAACATGGTGTGGTGTTCTTTCAAACAAGGCAAGCCAACATCAGTGAGCTTCATTAGGCCTAACAATGACAACAATAGATTTCCATTTCAGATCCTATACAATTAAGTTATTAAAGCTGGCATATTCTTCAAGGTAAGCTCAAGTGAAGAAGATAATAACATAGGCAATGGTCATTCTTGAATGAGAGCAAACTGAAAGTTCACGAGGACAAATATGGAATGTCAACAAAATTCACCCAACTTATACACAAAGAGACTCCTACAAGATTTCATGGCTACAAGACTTATCAAACAAGCAGACAACACAGTAGTCATGCTAATGATTTCATTACAGGAGTTTATGTTATGGCAACACTGAATGCTATTTTGGATTGACAGCACATTTCCACACAGCCTGATGGTTTCCTGTAACCCTTAATCGACCACTGAAGCTTGTGACTTATGCTAAGCAAAGCAGAATGAATATACAATGAACTAGAAATGGTTCCTTGGGTTAGCAATACACACAAAATTCATACACGATCCAGAGAATAAGGCAACCATCAGTGGATACCAAGTTACGTTATTTTTTGCTTTCAACAAACCAAGTACTTGATTTAATGTTCCAATAACTTCAAAGGTTAAACAAGGACAGAATTTCAGACACATTTAGACTTATCCATGCTGAATCAAAGATTAGAACAAATCCAAAATAATAGTTCCAGAACTTAATGAAGAAAAGGGAATACAAGTCAACAATACCCATAATGAGTTCAGGAATTGGGACAGAATCAGCTCATAAGCAAAACTTTCAATTAAGATTCAAACAAGCCAAAAGAAACTACCAGAAATATTGCAGGTGCATAACTTAACAAATCCATCTTCAATTACGATTCAAACATGGCTAAATGAAGTGTCTATACACGCCTCAGACATTAAACAAACTCGCAGAAGAGGATAAAGAAGAAGAAAGGAGCCACAGTCCCATGAATCGATCAATAACAACTTAACGACTTGTGTTAAAACAAAGAGAAAATAACAAACCTGTTGGTGAAACATTACTTTTAATAGAATCTGCAGAAGCAAATGAGTAAAAACTTAACAATCAACTCCAAATCGTGAAATCGCCGTAGAAATTGGACAGAATCGCGAACACACCTTGAATCGGCAAACGAAACTGGTACTCCGATTAACTCCAACCAACCTCAATCGAATTCCATCGTTGAAAGATCAAATCAAAAAAACCAAATACATATATTTTTTGTGTTTCTTTTTGTTTTGGGGAAATCAGAGAACAAACCTAAAAAAACTAAAATCAGAAAGAAAAAAAACAACTCAAGAGAAATCAGAAAACCTAAGAGAACTCAGTTTTTTCGATTTTCCTCCAATAATCTCCTCTCTCCAAAAAAAATCCTCAGACTTCTGACAATTCCCAATATATATAAGCCCTAGAATCTTCCTCTCCTTCCTAAAAAATTTGAAATTTCCCCAATATGTTTGTGAACAATTTTAAGGACAAATGGAGGACATGGATTGATTGTCCATCCATCCAACGCTCCCATTCATCCAACAAATCGCTTGAGAGGCCAAAGACACATGAAAATCGGAAAGGAATCCTCTTGTTGTCAGAGTTAGTTACGCTACGTGGCTAGAGGAGAGAGGAGGGAGCATGTGGGGTGACCTCGTCTGAGTCTGGTGAAGCTGGGTGGGGGTATGTTGAGAAGAAGAGAGGCACCATTTGGGTGTTGTCTCTAGAGATTAGGGTTAAAGTTGGGGAAATTGGGAGATAAGGATTTTATATGGTAGGGGGGGGGGGGTGTAATCTTGGCCCTAGAATTAGAGGTGATGAGCGGCTGAGATTTTAAATTAAATGGGGTGGGTTAGATGGGTTGGCGGGTCGTTGGGCCTGGGCAGAGTGGGTTGGAGGGGGACTGGGCTTGAAAAAAAATGGTTTAGACCCAAAATTTCAAAATTAAAAATGGCCTCTCTTCTTTTCTTTCTTTCTTTTTCTTTTGATTCTAAATCCTACTCAAATTAATTAAATCCTAATTTAAATAGAATTTAATAATCTATTTCTACATTAAAATAATTAATTCACTTAAACTAATGAGAGAAAAATACTTATTTTAAAAACTAAAATCTAAAGATGTAAAATGACCAATATTTTTTGTAATTTTTGTATGTTAATGCAATTAATTAACAACTTAAACCTAAAATATAAATATCAACCTAAAAATGCAATGCATGAAATTTGAATATTTTTAAGGTATTTTCCCTGATTTTAAAAATATTAAAATGCAACTAAATGCAAATAATTTAACAAATATTCCTAAAAGTTTTGTAAAAGTTAAGATTAAAAAAAATTATTTTGTGACTTTTTGTAGGAGTATTATTACTCGGGCAAAAATCACGTGCTCACAAAAGTATGCAAGTCCCATCCTAAAATTAAAGTACATTGTAAGCTCAGTTTAATAATTCCTTCAACCTGGATTCAAATGCTCGTTAGTTGAGGAAAAGACTAGTATGAATGATCAAATCTAAAGTTTTATAGTGGAAATCATGCACACTACAAAATTCAAATGAAATATTCAGACTTAAAAGCCCAATCATTTTTAATCTCCATTGCCATATGCCTTAAACTTTTACCATTTTCTTTGGGTAATTTTGCTATGAAACATACTCAACGATGCTTGACAAAATGTACAATTAGCTAGTAGAGTAATCACTACATCTTTTTGAGTTCTTCAACAAACAACACGAGACTTTTCTGAAGTTCTATAGTATGAAAATAAATACTTCCAAAGATGTTTAGAAAAGCAGAAAGTGTCAAATTTAGAAGGGAATGATCCAATGAATAAAAGTTCCAACGACACAACCGTTGGCAAAGGTTAGCAATTTGCAGATACAAGATTTTTAACCAATAAATTGATAAAGTTCAGTTAGAGTTCTCCTAACTGTGTACACATTGTGCTTATTTAAACAGAGCAAGTGTCAGTACATATAATCTCCCAGAACTAGTAATACAGACTCATGAGCTCTAAAATAGAAATACAAATCTGAAATACAAAATAAAAATACTATCTGAATGAAAACAACATCACTAAAATGAAAAGAGATGCCAAGGTTGCAGCCAAAATACAGCTTTAGCTCATCTCTCAACAACTCACAGCAACAATCGCAATTGCTCTCTGCTCGGTCCAACACCTGAATCTGCACAATTAAGTACAGAGTGTAGTCTGAGTACAATCGACTTCATGTACAAAGCAAGTATCATGAATTAGATCGGCGAGGTAATAAAGGCAAGAATTATCCATGATACTCTCTAGTAACCTGCTCAGTTCATAAATTTTACTAGTACAAAATAATAATATCATCAAATCATGAAAAACACGGATGAGGTCACCTTGGTGCATAAGAGATAATGTGCCAAGCTTTGTGTCAGTTAACGATCCAGCATATACTCTACACAATAAGGTATTTATGCATTTCTGATCTAGCATATAGAAAAGATATGCGAATAAATCATGTATACATCGAATGAAATTGCAAGTAGAGAAGAAATACGATAAACCAAACCAAACACTGGCCAGTTTTCCTCACACCGCATGTACACCATCAAGTGAGAAATATGAGAGGGTAACCCTAGGAGGGATGGATTTTTATCCACATGATGCACGGACAACTCACTTGCCACATGTAACAATCACACGGACCACTCACATGCTATCATAACTCTGATCCGCACGGATCACTCGTGTGCTATCAACCCAGTCCATATCATACAAAAAGCATATCAAGAATACATGTACATGAACAATGGATATCAAATTATATACTCATGGACTGATATAAGTGACATACTAAGATTTATGCATCTCCGAAGTATACTACCATAGTTCAAATAAGGTGATTACGCCACAAGAATAGCAATTAACATGTTTGAACAAGAGAACAACTAATAAACAATCTCCAACATGATTCAATTAGATCATATAGGGGGCACGACATAAGAAGTATGATAATATGACGCTTAGCAATAAATTCTTAGCCAACTCGGGCTACCCCGAGCATGGATAATACTTCGATACATGCACACGGGCTCAATCTAGTGTCTCAATCAAGTTCAGGTAAGATACTTACCTCAAGCAAGCCAAATCAATACTCTAGAAATTCCTTCTCGCGTAAATAAACCTCTAAACGGCTCGAATCTATATAAATTTTTAACGTCAATAAAAGCTATAAAGTTATGGTTTTGATACAAATATACAAGGTCAACCAAAAATTCAACCATGGGCCCGCATTACAAAACCTGACAAAACACACAAATCCCAAACACTTATTCCAATACGAATCCAAATATATGTGTTTCATCCAAATCCAACCTCAAATCGGGCCCCATATCAACAATTTTTACTCTCT
>MU719238.1:37875-77491 GCA_026770625.1 Nicotiana glauca | reverse complement strand
CCCCCCCCCCCAAAATTCTCCTTTATAATATCATTATTAACTTATATGAGTCCACCAAACTATAGAGTATATGGTCCTCTATGAGTTAATACATAGAATGCAGTAATGACTGAATGTAAAGAAGGCCAGAGATTTTCTAAGTGAAAAAATCCCACACAAGGGGATAAAAAAACCTTGACGTACACCTGTATGCTTTAAACTTAACTAACTTGTAATCTACCTATTACAAGCTACTTTAAAAATACCCTATTGAAAAGACTTCAAACTAACTTGTGATGCACCACCACAAGCCACTTTATAACTCTCCTAGTTACAGAGGATTTAACTTATGACTATTCCTATTCATAACATAAAATCTAAAGTTTACGAATTTAGTTTGTTCCTAAGATGGTGCTTCTAAGAAAGCAAACTAGGAATTAAAATGTAGAACAATTAACAAGATTACAACTCTACTATGGACATACATAAGACTCGGTTAGAAACTGATCCTTACTGGAGTTGTCTTCTTGTTCTTGACACACCAGTGACTTTAATGCAGGATAAATGCTTTTTCTTCTTGAGCGAATATCACTAAATGCATACCCAATAGTGTGGCATGCACCAGGTTGTTTTATCATAAAAGATATCATAATGGATAGTGATGTCAACTCTTGGTGTACTTTTTCCCAGTGAGAAGTGATTGTTGCACTGTCTGCACGGCCGCTTCTGGGCAATTGCATTCCAGCTGGATAGTGGACTTTGTACTTCTGTCAGGACACACCAACGGACCAGGTCCTGGTTGTGTTCCTCTTCTGTAAAAGTTTCCAGATGGTCACTTTCTTCTACTACGTTCCAGCTGTGCACTTGAACTGTACTTTTGTCGAAGAACCCCAAGGGAGCAGGTCCCTATTGTGTTTCTCTTTATATTGATTACGTACAGTCATTGACTTGTTCTATCGTCAGAGACATCTAAGGGACCAATGCATGGGGTCCCTTTTGTGTTCCTCCTTATGGTTGTTCATCCATTTGCTAATTTTTAGACTTCGAACAGTTCACATGAGATGTGTATCCTGTGGGACAAGGTTCTCTATCTAGTTATTCACAACAAGTTTGTTAGATCATCAAAACATAAGAATCATAAGGCTAAGACATTGAAAACCCATCAATTTCCCCCTTTTTGATGATGAAAAACCTAGGCATGGAAAGCATTTGTTTAGAACAATTAACCAGATGAGATGCCCAGCAGTTCCCCCTTAACCTTAGATCTTCCTAGTTCCCCCTTAATCGTAGATCTCCCTCCTTCGACACAAGCCTATCACTCCCTCAACCTCTTCTGCCTATTACTCCCTCAACCTCTTTTTTCCCCTTTTGGCATTATTAAAAAGAGCAATTGGTATGTCGAAGAGCACAAGCAGGTAAAAGGCATAAAGAAGTCTAACACAGCTAGCTCATGCCACATATGTGCACATAAGATGACAGAAAAAAGAAGCCAGAGGATCACAGTATTGTACAAGCAACAAAAAGGAAGCTGTTTCATCAATGTTTTCATTGGACTGAGTAAATCAGGAGCAGTATTGGTTAAGTTCAACATGACATCACAAAAAAAACAAAATTAAAACAGCAGCCATAGGATTTTGGAGCAAAAATAGCTAGACACAAAGAGGATCCTAAGGGACACTAAGGGAATGAGGCTTGGAGGAAGAGACAGCAATGGTTCGGAGAACCAGGTCCAGTCTAGCATTTGCAGTCAGTTGTTCTTCAAGTAGTTGAGCCCGAAGTCGCTCATTTTCCTTTGTCAGTCGTGTAACCTCTTCACTTACATACTTAGGTCTTTTAGCTGTTTGACTGAGCTGAATTTCTATAATTGCATTCCGAGCCCTCAACCTTCTTATTTCCTTAGAAGCTACATTTTGGGAATTAATCATCTAAGAAATGGTCGAAATGTTTTCACCAACTCTTTCTATACATTCACATTCTTCTAGAGTGGCCTTAGAGAATGGCTGCTTGTGTGTGCCCACTCTGGGATTCCCTAAGGGGACCTTATAGAATCTGAACACCTGAGTTAGGAGAAAGCCATAAGGTAACCCATGATTTCCACCCTTAAAATTTGCCACCTTCTGTATATGATCAATCATGATGGCTGGTAAATTGATTGGAACAAACTCTTTAAGCGCTTCCATTAGGACCATGTCCGATCTTGTAGTAATAGAGCGCCTCTCAGAACGGGGTAATAGCACTTTATTGACCAGTTCAAAGAGAAGCTGGTACTCAGGAAGTAATACCTTTTTATGCACATGTTCCCCCTGTTGAATAGTTTGTTCTTTCATGATGGCTCTGTGAAAATTTACTCCATAGACACCTTAACTGAGTTCATACCTTCACACGGAATTCTGAGAACCTTTCCCAATGTTGAAGCTTCGAGTACAATGTCTACTCCATTTACGAGTGCACAAATGTGATCTCCCTCAATAGTGAAAGGAGATGCGGCAAAAGCTTGTACTGTATCTTCATACACTAGAGGCATTCTCTCTTCACACATGTGTTCCCATTGTTGAAATTCTACAATCTACGGAATTTGTCTCATCCCTGTCATTTA
The DNA here is from genome assembly GCA_026770625.1 of Nicotiana glauca. NCBI lineage: Eukaryota > Viridiplantae > Streptophyta > Magnoliopsida > Solanales > Solanaceae > Nicotiana > Nicotiana glauca. The sequence continues at coordinate 74,916 of MU719238.1, read as the reverse complement.
TGAAATTGCTGGATCAAATGTATGGCCCCACAACACTTTCTGAGTTCTTAATTTTTGCTGCCAAAGACCACCATCACGGGTCATGGGCCTTATTGTACCATGTTCCTTCACAGTTTCCCTTTTTCGTTTGCTACATCCTTTAGCAGACTTTCCTTTCCAGCTTGCTATTCCCATAATATTATATTCAGATACGTCTAGCTTAGTCTGACTCTGTTTAGACTTGCTGTTGTACTTTATTGATGACCCTTTCTATTTCTCAACAGCTTCAGCGAATGCCTTTTCCTTAGATATTGAGTTGTCATAGATTATTGCATTGAGGAACAAGGTTCCTTGGAAGCATCTTTGTCTACTTGATTTACTAACCCACTCTTGATGAAATCCTTTGAATTCATTTTCCTCCTTTTTCTTGGCTTGACACTCCTCTTATTTTTCTAAAATGAGGACTCAGAGCTCTCTTGCTGTAGTGACCTAATAGTGAGTGATTTGGAGGAAGATTCTAAGAGCTTGGAGTGAATGAGAGGTACAGGAGTGAGCTTGCATGGAAGAGAAACTGGTTCATCATAAGGCTTTTCTGGGAATATCTCATGAGCTAAGGACTCTAGGAGTTCTATAGTTCTTGCTTTTTCGAGAAGTGAAATCTCTTCCCCCTGATACTCAGATGAGAATAAGCTCCTTCATTCATCAGACTTTTAACAACTATTGCCATGATGTTGTGAGCTGCTTCTTTTTCAGGTGACTCCTTGAAAGTCACTGAGTCCAATATGGAGGTGTTTATATATTGAGGAGTAAAACCTTCTGTATGTTCTTTGAAGAGATTATATGATTGACTGGACATAGGGTTCTCAAAATAATGGTAAACAGGGTTTAACAGAAATGGGAAAACAGTAGGAGTGGAGAAGAAACCAGAAGTAGGTAAAGTGGTAGAAGTCGTGAAATAGTGACACTCTAGGGTTGATTTCAAGGAAAGCGACGAAGTGGGAGCGATGCTAGAAGTGGTAAACCGAGATATTTTTTCAATTACCATTAGATGATCACTTGGTAGACGAGTGGATAGAGAGAGAGAGAGAGAGAGAGAGATGAAGAGAGAATCCTAGCTATACAACGTAGATTAAGGTTTATGACTTGTCGTGGGAGGGAAGAGAAGTTTTATTGGAAGAGGGGCTAATGATGAGTGAAGAAAGAAACAGGCTTTGAATAGTCCTAAAAATTACGGTAGGTTTGTGGGGAAGTGTTACTATGCAGAGGAGGTGAAAGGGTTTGACGGACAAGACATGACACACAGACATTGAAAAGTTGGATGATGTGGCAGCTGAATATAGGACATTTATATTTATTTTTTTGTTTAGAGAGGGCATGCAAAATTATGCACATTACTACTAACCCGAGATACAAGAACCTGATGCCAAAGCAATCTTTTGAATAGGGTTTTAGCATCTCCCCTCTTGAAGTCATAACTGTACCTTTAGCTTCTATGATCGTCATGCGTGTTTACCTACAACGGTATTGATGTGAGTTAAGCTTGGTCAGAAAACACTTTAGCTACCTTTTCCTGGAAATGTCTTACACAACCGACAGATAGAGAATCAGGTTCTTTATTAGATTCTTGTGACCTCGTCTTCACCTCGATTTATCGGAAATATTCTCTACTTGAGGCTTTGATGTAGATATCTGGAGTTTGGTCTTCTATTTTGCAAGGCTTTCCACAAATCAATCCCTTCTTCATATTGACCCTCGAAAGAGGATCTTACCCTTCAATGTGTTTGCAATTCCTCTCAAGTTGTTGATGAGGTCATTTCATTTTGCTTCCTTGTCTCCCAGAAGATGAGGCATGAATCATCACCGGTGCATTTTGTTTTTCCAATTTGAGACAGAAGTTGGTTGAAAAGGGAAATATGAAGGTTAATTTGATTTCCCCACACTTTGTCATTCTCCTGATTTGAAGCCTCAAACATTTCCCAGAGACAGGATTGCTTTATCATATTAATCCTCACGGTTAATTTCTTGACAAGGAAGAGTGTCTTGTGGAATACTCCATGAGCATCTCCTGCCATTTAGTGCTTCCTTTATTGGAGATCTTTTGACCTTGTTTTGTAGGTTGTTCCCCAGAAGGATTCCTTCACTCGTCATTGTGCTTCTCAAGCTGATCCTTCCTGTTGTCAGGAGTAAGGTATTTTCTTCCAATTTGTGGTTCCTAGCGAGTTTTGATTGAGGTAGAACCTGGTTTGCCACATGTTCTTAAGTAGAGAGTAGTGTTCATTTCTTTTGCCCAGACATTTTGGTGATTCCATAGGCGATGAGAACTATCCATGCATCACTTTCCAGTTCCATCTTTTCCTACTCGAGTGCCAAAGGAACCTTTCTGCCTTTTTATTCACTGAGAATGTATCCTTTACTTTCTTCTCAAGGATGCGTTCCTTTCCTGCAGGGCTTTCAGTGAGAAGCATTTCATGATGTTTTCAACTGCGAGATTTAGGCATTCACTGTCCATAGTCCATCACAGTCTGCTTCCTCTCACTACTCCCTACAAATGCACATCAAGGGTTATATTTAGGAACCCAAACTAGTTTGGGTCCCTTATTACTATAAAAGGATAAATGAGGGATTTCCTAGTCCACACAGGCAGCATCCGCTTTTTGCGAGTGATACCTGGTCCTTTGCTAGTATTCACTCTATCAATGAATGTTTTGTTCTTCTGAGCAGGCCGAACCCTGGCCTGACAATTTTCTTTAAAATGCCCATTGTTTCTGCAGTGGGTACATAGCCAGTTATCAGGTACAGTGACGTACTTGCTGTGTGGGTTGTAGGGAGTTTTTTCCCTTTGGAACCCAATGCCCTGCTTGTTCCCACTATTGTTGAGATACATGGCAGTAACAGCATCTGAGACCAAGTCCACTTCAAGGATTTTTCATGATCATTTTTTTACTTTTTCCAACTCAGCTTAGAGTTGTCGATTCCTCTCGAATTCACAGCAAAGACTAGTTTTTACAATAGTTAACTCCTTTTTCCAGCAAGATGTGCGACTCACTGGCTACTTCCTTCCCTTTCCCAAAACTTACATTCCTATGTTCTCTATTGAGTCCCTCAATGGTTTCTCTAGATCAACGTATATCATTAGAAGGTCAACCATTTCCTCCTCAATAGAGGCAAATTTTTCTTCTAAAGAGTGTTTACTATTGTTAAGACCTTCTATTGTTTCTTTTAGATCAACAACTACTACCGTCAGATCGTCTCTCTCAATCTTCACACTAGTTATTTTTTCATTCAGGGCCTCCTTCTCCAGTTCAAGATTAGCTATGGTCTCATTTAAGTCCACTACACAGACCACTAGATCATCTCTAGATTGTTCAGCCTCTCCTAGTTCTATGGTCAGGATCCCCTTATCATTTACAAGACTATAGTAAGAATTAATTAAGACATTTGATAAAGACCTTAGTTTCTTAGAAAAAACAGGTTTTCAGATTTCTCTGAACATCCCTGAAGTTTACCTCATCATCTTCATCTTCTTCATCATTATCATCTGACTGAGCTATCAGCGCGAACATTGAATCGTACTTCGCTGCTTCAATTTCCACTACCATCATGGAACTATTTTCTGCATTTGATTCCCTTTCTGATTCACTTGAAGAGTCTCCCCAAGAAGCAAGAGCCTGCTTAACGATATTGTCTTCAGCACTTTTTCGATTGAATCTTTTCTCTAGAACCGGGTTCCTTTTTCTTGCTTTGTCAGGATTTTGCTTGTACTGCTCCTATTTTGCGAGTGGGCGGTCTTTTATGAAATGCCCTGACTTTCCACATCCGTGATAGAGATTGTTGTTCCTTGTTTTACTTGAACTGCCCCACTTTGGTATGCCACCATTTCTTCGAACCATTTTTTGAAACCTCTTAGTAAGATAGGTTATGTCACTATCTTCATCACTTGAATCATTCCTTTCAACTTTAAGCAACAGGTTCTTTTCCTTCTTAGGCTCTCTTCTTTCACTGTCTTTCTTTCTTTTCATCTCGTAATTTTTTCAGATTACCAATCAACTCATCCATGGTCAGAGTCTGTAGATCTTTAGCTTCAGTGATGGCATTTACCTTGCTTTCCTAAGACCCAGGTAGAACACTGAGAATTTTTCTTACAAGCTTGTTTCTGGGAATGACATCTCCAAGCGAGTGAAGATCATTTATGATGGAGGTGAATCTGGTATGCATATCTTGTATGGACTCATCATCCTCCATCCTAAAAAGCTCAAATTCAGTAGTGAGCATGTCGATCTTGGATTGTTTGACTTGAGTGGTTCCTTCGTGTGCAATTTGCAAGGATTCCCATATTTCTTTGGCAGTATCACAAGCTGATACTCTATTGTACTCATCAGGTCCGATGCCACACATCAAGATTTTCTTGCCACGATAGTTCTTTTCTATAGATTTTCTGTCAATGTCGTTGTACTATCTTCTCCCTTTGGGCACCTGGTCCTATTTCTTCAAGTTTTTTCATGGGAATATGTGGACCATCACAAATGATGTCCTATAGCTCTGAATCTTCTGCCATAATAAAATCATGTATCCTGGTCTTCCACCAGCCATAGTTTTGACCATTGAATCTGGGAGGTCTATAAGTTGATTGTCCTTCTTCAAAGCTTGGTGGAGCAGCCATTGAGGATTCATCCTAGTTGTTAGCCTGATAGGAGAAACCTGCTCTTATACCAATTGTTAACTTATATGAGTCCACCAAACTATAGGGTACCTGGTCCGCTATGAGTTAATACGTAGAATGTAGTAACGACTGAATATAAAGAAGGCAAGAGATTTTCTACGTGGAAAAATCCCACACAAGAGGATAAAAAAATCATGACCTACACCTGTAGGCTTTAAACTTAACTAACTTGTAATATACCTATTACAAACCACTTTGAAAATACCCTATTTCAAAGACTTCAAACTAACTTGTGATGCACCACCACAAGCCACTCTATAACTCTCCTAGCTACAGAGGATTTAACTTATGACTATTCCTAGTCACAACATAAACTCTAAAGTTTACAAATTTAATTTGTTCCTAAGACAATGCTTCTAAGAAAGCAAACTAGGAATTACAATGTAGAACAATTAACAATATTACAACTCAACTATGGACGTACATAAGACTCGGCTAGAAACTGATCCTTAGTAGAGTTGTCTTCTTGTTCTTGACACACCAGTGACTTCAATGCAGGATAAATGCTTTTTCTTCTTGAGCGAATATCACTGAATGCACACCCAATAGTGTATCATGCACCAGGTTATTTTATCACAAAAAATATCACAATGGATAGTGATGTCAACTCTTGGTGTACTTTTTCCCAGTGAGAAGTAACTGTTGCACTGTATGCACAATCGCTTCTGGGCAGTTGCATTCCAGCTGGATAGTGGACTTTGTACTTCTATCAGGACACACTTACGGACTAGGTCCTAGTTGTGTTCCTCTTCTATAAAAGTTTCCAAATGGTCACTTTATTCTGCTACGTTCCAGATGTGCACTTGACCTGTAATTTTGTCAGAGAACCCCAAGAGAGGAGGTCCCTGTTGTGTTTCTCTTTATATTGATTGTGTACAGTCACTGACTTGTTATGTTGTCGGAGACATCTAAAGGACCAACGCATCGGGTCCCTGTTGTGTTCTTCCATATGGTCGTTTATCTATTTGTTGATTTTCGCACTTCGAACAGTTCACATGAGATGTGTATCCTGTGGGACAAGGTTCTCTATCTGGTTCTTCACAACAAGTTTGTTAGATCATCAAAACATAAGAAGCATAAGGCAAAGACATTGAAAACCCATCAATCATCAACTAGGTGTTATAATCCATGGAAAATCAATATCTAATATTAAAATCAAGTAGAGTTTAGTTACCCTCCAACTTATAGTGAAAAACCCTCCAAAAATCGCCCCTAGACGAGCTCCAAGACTCTAAATAATAAGAAATAACCAAAACCCTCGAATTAAATATTCTGGCTAATAGTTCCTCATTTGCAGACCAAAATCTCGCTTCTGTGGTACCGCATCTGTGGAAAAACCATCGCAGAACCTCCAAACGTATTTGTGCATCCGCTTCTGTGGAAGACCTTTTGCTTCTATGCAAGCGCATCTGCGCTCACCATGCCGCATTTACGGACTCAGACTCTCCCAGTCATGCATCGCATCTGCGGTCCCAAGTACGCTTCTGGGAACTCGTACCCGAAACACACCCGAGGCCCTTGGGACCCTGTCCAATTATACCCACCACTCCCAAAACATAACACAGACCTACTCAAAGCTTCAAATCACCCAAAATAATATCAAAATCACAAATCGCAGCTCGATTCAAGCCTAAGGAACTAATCAACTTCCAACTTTCCTAAACTCAAGTCGAACCACATCTAATCAACTCGGAATGACTTCAAGTTTTGTGCACAAGCCCCAAATGATATATCGAACCTATTCCAACTCCTCAAACAACAATACGAACCCAATATCAACAAATTCAACTCCTAGTCAAACCTATGAACCTTTCAAATTTCCAACTTTCCAACTTTCCAACTTTCAATAATTAGAGTTAAATCAACCTACAAACCTCGAAAACCCAATACAAACATATTCTTAAATCGATAATCACCATACAAACCTATTGGAACCATCAAAATACCAATTCGGGGTCCTCTACACCAAGGTCAAACTCTGGTCAACCCTCACAACTTAAGCCTCCAACCCGGGAGCTTAGTGTCCCAATTCAATCCAAAACTTTGTCGAAAATAAACTAACCGCACTCACAAGTAACATAACGATAAATACACATATGGGAAGCATCAAATAGGGTAAACGAGGCTAAAATACACAAAACTACCGGACGGATCATTACATTCCCCTCTCTTAAATAAATGTTCGTCCTCGAATGAGTCTAGAATCATACTGAAGTACCCGAAAAGGTAAGGATATCTGGTTCGTATATCATACTCGATCTCCCAAGTCACCCCTTTGACCAGTTGACCCCTCCACTAAACCTTTACCGATGCAATATTCTCCGTTATCAGCTTGCAAACCTGTCTATCTTAAATGGCCACCAGCCCCTCATCATAAGTCAATTTCTTATCTAACTACACCGATCTGAAATCTAATACATATAATCGATTCTCATAATACTTCTGTAGCGTATAAACATGAAAGACTGGATAAAATCCCGATAAACTAGGTGGCAAGGCAACTCTGTAAGACACCTCTCCAAGTCTCTCTAATGCCTAAAAAGGACCAATATATCGTGGGCTCAGCTTTCCCTTCTTTCTGAACCTCATCACACCCTTCATGGGCAAAACTTTGAGTAGAACCTTCTCACCCACCATATATTCCACATCACGAGCCTTCATATCAACATAACTCTTCTTCCAGGACTTTGCTATATGAAGCTACTCCTGAATAAATTCTACCTTCCCAAAAGCATCGCGAACCAAATCGATGCCCAATAACCTAGCCTCTCCAGGCTTAAACCAACCAATCGGGGAGCGACACTGTCTCTATATAAGGCCTCATACGGAGCCATCTGGATACTCGATTGATAGTTGTTATTATAGGAGAACTCTAATAAAGGTAGAAATTGATCCCATTGAACCCAAAATAAATGTCACATGTTCGCAACATGTCCTCCAAGTTTTGAATAGTATGCTCGGATTGCCCGTCCGTCTAGAGATGAAATATCATACTCAGCTCAACCTATGTGCCCAACTCACGCTACACCGCTCTCCAAAAATGTGATGTAAATTAAGTGCCTTGATCTGAGATAATTGACACAAAGGTGAAAAATCTCTCAAAGAAAAATCCGAGCCAGCTGCTCTGAATTATAAGTAATCATGACTCGAATGAAGTGTGCGTACTTATTAAGTCCATACACAATGACCCACACAACATCAAATCTCCTCAAGGTCCATGTCAACCCAACTACAAAATCTATAGTGATACGCTCCCACTACTACTTTGGTATATCAAACCTTCGAAGCAAACCACTAGATCTCTGATTTTCATACTTAACCTACTGATAGTTCAGCTGCCGTGCAACATAGTCAACAATATTTTTCTTCATCCTCCGCCAATAATAATGTTGCCTCAAATCACGATACCTCTTTTTGGCATCTGGAGGAATGGAATACTGCTAATTATGGGCCTCATCTAGAATCAACTCTCTCAAGCCATCCATATTAGGAACACATATAATATTTGATCCTAAAGCCTCATACCCCATCATAATCAATAGTAACCTCCTTAGCACCACTGTGTTGCACCGTGTCCCTATGTACAAGCAAGTGGGGATAATCATACTAACACGCTTTGATATGCTCAAACAAGAACGAACTTGATACAATACAAGCAAGAAACTTTTTAGGCTCCGAAATATCCAACCTCACGAACCTATTGGCCAAAGCTTGAACATCCAAAACTAATGGTCTCTCCCCAGCTAGAATAAAATCAAGACTCCTCATGATCTCCACCTTCCTACTCAAGGTGTCGACCAATATGTTAGCCTTCTCCGAATGATAAATAATGGTGATATAATAATTTTTCAACAGATCCAACCACCTCCGTTGCCTCAAGTTCAAGTCCTTCTACTTGAATAGATGTTTAAGACTCCACTGATCTATGGTCACCTTACAAGACACGCCATAAAGATAATGCCTCTAAATCTTAAGGTGCAAACAATAGCTGCTAATTCTATATCGTACATTGGGTAGTTCTACTCATGGGACTTCAATTGACTTGAAGCATAAGAAATCACTCTACCATTCTGCATCAACACACACCAAATTCCGACCCATGAAGCATCACAATAGATTGTATAACAACCCGATCTCGAAGGCAAAACTAGAACTGAAGTTGTAGTCAAGGCAGTCTTGAGCTTCTAAAAGCTCTTCTTACACTCATTAGACCACTTGAATGGGGCACCCTTTAGGGTTAACCTAGTCAATGGGGTTGCGATAAATGAAAATACCTCCACAAAATAGTGATGATAACCTTAGGAAATTCCCGATCTTTGTAGTGGTAGAAGCTCTGGCCAACCCTGAACTACCTCAATCTTCTTCAGATCTACCTTAATCCCCTCACTGGACAACACGTGACCCAAGAATGTCACTGAGTCTAACCAAACCTCGCACTTGGAGAACTTAGCATATCACTTCTTCTCCCTAGAAGTCTGGAGCACGATCCTCAAGTGCTACTCGTGCTCCTATTGGTTGCGAGAATACTTCAATATATCATCAATAAACATAATGACGAAGGAATCCAAATAAGGTTGAAATATTTTGTTCATCAAGTGCACGAAAGATGCTAGGGAATTGGTCAGCGCAAAAAGACATCATCAAGAACTCATAATGTCCATAACGAGTGTCTTCTTAGGAATATCTGAAGCCATGATCTTCAACTGATGGAACCCCGATATCAACTCAATCTTCAAGAATACCTTAGAACCTTGAAGCTTATCAAATAAATTATCATTATGCGATAGTGGATATGATAGAATATAAGGGTCCACCAAACTCTATAGAGAACCAGGTTCTCTATCAGGTTCAATAGTACACACACACACACGGTAGTAAATACATGACAAGAGGAATTTTACGTGAAAAATTCCCAGCTCAACAGGATTAAAAACCACGACCTACCTTTGTAGGATTTCAACTTCACTACTGAGCAACTTTTAGATTACAACCTAACCTAGGAATTAACCAAGTAAACCCTCCCTAACTTGTAATACTCTATTACAAGCCACTTTGCAATAACTCTATTACAAAGATTTTACAACATGACTCACTCTAGCCAAGATTCAAATGCACAGGTTTATGGTTTACAAAGAGTTTCCTACAGAATGTTTCTAAACAAGCTAGGCAGGAATTACAATTGAAGAACTATTACAAAGTTACAACTCAACTAAGGACATACAATGACTCGATGTGGGAACTCGCCCGTAGTTTATTTTTTCGTTGTTCTTAAAGCACTTGAAGCTTGCTTGCTGGATGGTCACATGAGTGAGCTTCTGAAAATGTTCAAGTGTTTATGTTTTACCGTCCTTGATTGTATATATACATATGTGACATAACTTACAATGATGTAAGCAAGGTAGGTAAAAAGTCTTCCCTGGAAAGTCGACTGTAGCACTATTCCTACAATGTAGCATGTGCAGACAGCAACTTTCTAGCTGGAGAGTTGACTTCGTACAGTCTCCTCGGGAACTGGTAGGGACTTGTTCCCTCAGCTGTTCCTTCCGCTCTGAAGAGTTGAATGATAACCACGCTGAATCCTAACCTGGAACCTTGTGTTCTTAAGGTCTTGTAAATGTGTAATAGGTCCATTATCTGGTTCTAGATAGTAAGTTTATTAGATCATAAAAACAAAGTAAAGTAATTATGACTAAAGTACTTGTAACTTATAAATTTCCCCATTTTTGATGATGACAAACTCATAATTGAAAATGACAGAAAGAGCCACATAGAACCAGACTGCGAACCAGAAAGACCTTGAGTTTCCCCCTGAATCTACCAGACTGCGAACCAGAAAGACCCTAAGTTTCCCCTTGAATCTCTGCATTCCCCCTTAATCAGTACAATTATTTTTCCCTTTTTTGGCATCATAAAAAGATCTGTTACAGGAAATTAAGCAAGAAAGAAGTCTACATTTAAGTTAACTCATGCCATTTATGTGCACACAGTCATAATTAAAAATAGAGCATAAAGCAAGGTATAAATAGCAACAAGGGAAAAGCTTGCATTAACATAATTTGGATTTTACAGCAGGAGCAGAGTCAATGTTACTACCACATCCACAAATTAGAACAACCAACAAAAATACCACAAAATATCATCATAAGAATTGACACTGAGAGACAGGACCAGAAACTAGATTGAGGGGACAGGATTTAAGAAGCACTAGGAAAAGAAGGTTTAAAGGCAGAGGAAATTGTTTAGAGGACTAAATCCATTTGAGCATTTGCTGATATTTTGTTGTTGATAAGTCTCTCTTTCAGGTCCTCCACTTGTTTCTTGATCTCAGCATTCTCCTTTGCCAGCGAGCAACCTCTTCGCTTTGAGAGTGACTAGAACCAGGTGCCTCTTGCAGCTGACTTATCTGAGTCTCAAGGATAGAATTCCTTGCTTTCAATTACTTTATCCCAGTAGTAGCACTGTTTCGAGCATTTATTAACTGAGATATGATATAAGTGCTTGCAACCCCTCTAAATTTCTCTATACACTCACATTATTCAAGAGTGCCTTTTGAAAAGGTTTGCTTCTTGGCACCCACTTTAACTGGTTTGAGAGGAACCTTGAAGTGATCAAAGACCTTGGTAAAACGGAACCCATATAGCAGCCATGATTACCATCTTTAAAGTCTACCACTTTGTTCATGTGCTCTATCATGATCCTAGGCAAATTGATGGCAGTGAAGTTGTCTAGTTCTTCCATGAGGAACAGGTCTGCACGAGAGGTGATGGATCTTTGCTCATCTCGAGGCAGCAACACTTTGTTTACCATCTCATATAGCAGTTGGTAAACAGGAAGGAGGGCCTTCTTCTGAACCCGTTCCCCCTACTGAACTGCTCTGTCCTTCAAGATTGTGTTTCTAAAGTTCTGAGTACAAGCTCCCTGAACACTAGACAGCCCTTCAGTAGGCATACCAAGAATAGATCCCGGCAAGGTGGAGTCCATTACCATATCAACCCTGTTCACCAAGGCACAAATGTGACCATTCTCAACCTTAGTCAGCATAAAAACTTTGAACTTCCTCCTCATATACCCTAGTAGCATCACTTGTGAATAAGTGTGTCCACTGTTGGAAATCACAGACCAACTGTCTAATACCAGCCTCCTCCAAGACATCAGAGGCAAATGTGCGTCCCCATACCTTTTGACTTCTCAATCTCTCTTTCCCAGCACTCCCCAGATTACCAACTTTGGCCTTTTTTGAGGAATTAGGTTCCCCATAAGTATCAACTTTTCCCTTAGTAGTCTTGCAAAAACCTTTCTCCTTTTTATCAGACTTTACAAATTTTTCACCTGATTCTTTCTCCATATTCCCAGTAGAAACAGCAACATCAGACCTAGTCAGATGTTTAACAGACACAGAAGATCCCCCTTTTGGCTTAAAAAGACCATGCTTTTGTGATAACTTCCTAGTTAACGTACTAGGTTCCTCCGTTTCTTCTTCATCCACATTCACAACAGGCACTATCTTCTTATTCACAACTTTGCCAGCTTTCACTTATTTTTGTCTACTTGACTTAGCTTGACTGTTCTTAAGAGCAGACTCAAGAGCCTCCTCCTTTTGCAACCTTGTTTTGGGTCGCTTAGGAGTTGGCTCTTCACCAACAACTACTCTACCCTAGGCAAACTAGCAATTGGTAAACCATCAGAATCTTCTTCACTATCCTCCTTTTATTCTTCAAACACAGGGATTATCTCAGGAATAATCACACTTAGAGGCTCAACATCTAAATGAGGAGAAGAAGCATGATCAGTACTAGCCTGGGGTTCTTGAGAAAGACCCGGAGTTGGATCCTTAGAAGGCAGATTAGGTCCTCCAGCAGGTTCCCCAATAGCACCTTCCTGTGCTAAAGGTTCAACACGCACAAGCTCACTATCATATCCAATAGGCTCAGATGCTTTCCCCTGAGTCTTAAGACCATCCTCACTTCCTTCGAAAAAACCCCTTCATTGGCGATGGACAGCATATTTTCTATGGCTTCCTTTTCTTGTAGATCCATGAGGGACTCAATAGAAGTAAGAGTGGTATCTGTGGAAAAAAGATCAGGAGCAGTCTTTGTTGAGTCAACAATTTCATATCCCTCAGTCTGGTCTACCTTTGACCCTTTCGTCTATAGGGGAACTTGAAATTTCCTGATATTCTTTATTCTCAACAATACTCGTTTCATCCCTTTTTTCTGTCGAGGTAAGAGAAGAGCTCTGGGCAACACCTCTTGACCTGGAACTCCAACGGGTAGGAGAGGAGACAGTGTGTGGGGGTGACTCTATTCTAGATTTTAGTTATTATTAATGTGACGAAGGGTTTCTGGCATTGGTATTTCAATCGGTGAGGACTTGGTGATACTAGAAATTATTTGATTTTTAGCCATGGTAAGAAGAAGAGAGAAGATTTGGAGAACTGAAGAGAGAAAGAATAGGAAACATGTTTGAAAGTGCGGATGTATGAAGTGTGATGACAGAGATAGATATATTTATGATGACAGAGGGACTAGTTAGAAAGGGCAGCATGTTTTAGGTAGATGGGTCAATTAATAATCGGTGAGACGTTTGGGTTCAAAAGACACAAAACTAAAACCTGACATGCTGATGATTTGGCACTTGTTTTAATTGTTCAAATTGTGCATGAGAGAACAGAGAAACTACTAACCTGTGTCAGGTGAACCAGGTTAACTAACTAATATCTTATCTGAAGCTTTGCCCTTTTTACCAGTGTATACACCCTCAATTGCTTATTTGCGTTGTAATCATCAAGCATGTCTACCTGTAACGATATAGAAATGAGTTAGACTTTGCCGGAAAACACCTTTTAGCTAAGTTTACCTGAACCTCTCTTTCATAGCCAATCATTGAGGGACCAGGTTCTCAATTGGGTTTTATCAACCCCAATGCCAGACGATTTTGCTCGAAGTGTTCTCTGCTCAGTGCTTTGGTAAATATATATATATATATATGCAATTTGATCTTCAGTGCTGCAGAATTTCATGCAGATAAGCCTTTTTTCAATATTGTCTCTGAGGAAGTGACGACATACATCAATATGCTTGGTCCTCTTATGTTGAACTGGATTTTTTTCCATGTTGAGTGAACTCGTATTATCACATAGGAGAGGAACATAGTTTAAGAATACTCCAAATTCTTCTAACTATTACTTGATCGATGGAAGTTGAGCACAACAAGAGGCGGCTGCTACATATTCAGCTTCTGCAGTTGAAAGTGCCACAGAGTTCTGCTTCCTTGTACCACGTGAGATTAAGCAAGAACCCAGGAAATGTGCCATTGCAAACGTACTTTTCCTATCCACCAGATATCCTGCATAATCAGCATCAGCATATCCAATAAGATCAAAGTTGTCTCTTGAGGGATAATAGAGGACCAGGTCCTGCGTTCCCTTGAGATATCTCAGTATTCTCTTGGAAACTTTCATATGAGATTCCTTTGGATTGGATTGAAACATTGCATATAGAGCAACACTAAAAACAATATCTGGTCTACTTGCAGTAAGATATAAGAGTGACCCTATGATCTCTTAATACATGGTCTGATTTACAGGGGAACTAGGTTCATCCATGTCTAGATGGGTGGCTGTGGCGATAGGCGTGTCGATGAATTTTGATGCTTCAATATCAAAACTTTTTAGTAGTTCCTTGATGTACTTCTGTTGACTTATCAATGTTCCCTTCTTAAATTGCTTTACTTGAAGTCCTAGGAAGATATTCAGTTCTCCCATCATACTCATCTCAAATTTACTCCCCATGAGTTTTGAAAATTCTTCGCAGAGAGAGTCAGTTGTGGCTCCAAAGATGATATCATCAACATACACCCGAACAATGAGCAGGTTCCTCCCTTGTTTCTTCAAGAAAAGAGTGTTGTCAATCTTCCCTCTTGTAAAGCTATTTGCTAGAAGGAATTTTGACAACTTTTCATACCAAGCCCTGGGAGCCTGTTTTAACCCGTACAATGCCTTATCCAGTTTAAGCACATGATCAGGGTGCTCGTGACACTCAAAGACAGGAGGCTATTTAACATAAACTTCTTCTTTTAGATAGTCATTTAGAAATGCACTTTTGACATCCATTTGGAACAGTGTGAACTTTATATGAGATGCAAAGGCAATCAGAATTTTAATGGCTTCCATTCGAGCTACGAGAGCGAATGTTTCATCATAATCAATCCCTTCTTCCTGATTGTAGTGTTGAACCATAAGCCTTGCCTTATTTCTTGTTGTATTTTTAAACTTATCAATTTTGTTACTGAATACCCGCCTAGTTCTTATAATGGTTCGATCTGCAGGTCGAGGAACTAAGTGACATACCTTGTTCTTTTCAAATTGATGTAGCTTCTTTTGCATAGCTGTTATGCAGTCTGTATCTTTCAGCACTTCTTTTATATTTTTTTGGCTCTATTTAGGAAAGAAAGGCTAAGAAGGAAAGCGAGTTTCTTGCTTTCGATCTGGTTTGAACTCTTGAGTCAAGAGAAGTGATTATGTTGTCAAGAGGATGAGAACTTTTGAACCTCTAATTTGGTGTCTGAGTCTCATTGGTAGAGGAACCAGGTATATCTGACTGGGGTTCTTGAGCGCTTCTTACTTCATAGAGTGGAGTTCCTTGGATTGCATCAACAACTCTATTTTCAGCTTCAGTTATTGTAATCGGGGGACCAGGTTCCTCTCCAATAGATGGAGATGTATTAACATCTTCTTCACTAGATTCCTTGACATGGCTCACTATGTCTGCCTTTCCATTTGCCATGTCAATTACTTCACCTGGAATATATAAGGGCTATCCATCTTGATCAATATGTCTATCCTTCTCACAAGAGAGGTAAGCTTTATCAAATATCACACGTATGCTTTCTTCGACACATTGAGTCCTTTTGTTTAATACCTTGTAAGCTTTGCTTTGAGATGAGTATCCTAGAAAAATTCCTTCATCACTTTTGGTATCGAACTTTCCAAGAGCTTCCTTTCCTTTGTTATGAACAAAGCATTTGCACCCAAAAGTTCTTAGATGTGTCAGCTTGGGCTTCCTTCCATTCAGTAGTTCATATGAAGTTTTGTCCAGAAGGGACCTGGTCATACACCTATTTACCAAGTAGAACGAAGTATTAACAGCTTCTGCCCAAAAATACTTTGCGATCTCACTGTCAATTAGCATTGTTCTTGCCATATCTTCCAAAGTTCTATTCTTCCTCTCCACAAAACCATTTTGTTGAGGTGTTCTTGGAGTTGAAAAATTGTGAGTGATGCCATTTTGAGTGCAGAACTCATCGAATTTTACATTGTCAAACCCGTCCCATGATCAGACCTAAAGTAGGCTACTTTATTACCCATATTCATTTGAATCTTCGTGACAAAAGAAACAAACACTTCAAAGGTTTCATCCTTGGTCCTGAGGAACAAAGTCCAGGAGAATCTGGAATAGTCATCAACTATCATAAAGATGTACTTCTTTCCTCCTCTGCTTGGCACCCTCATAGGTCCACATAGATCCATATGAAGGAGATCAAGTGGCCTTGCGGTGCTGACGTCCTTTTTGGGCTTGAATGAGGATCTAACTTACTTCCCTTTTACACACACATCACATACTTTGTGAGCCTTGAAGCTTTACTTGGGTGGACCACGAACCAGGTCCTTCTTAACTAATTTATTTAACAATGTGAAGCTTGAATGACCTAGCCTCCTATCCCATAATTTAGTATCATCATCAACAGCGCTTAGACAACTTATATCACCATTCTTCAGAGACTCAAAATCAGCTACATAGATATTTTTGTATCTTTTTTCCACTAGCACCACCTCACTTGTCACTGGGCTTGTGACTGTACAGATTTATTACACAAATTCCACCTTGTTTCCCTTGTCACAGATTTGGGAAATGCTTAGCAAGTTATTTTAACCTGTTCATGTAGTACACAATTTAGATTGAGTGATAACGAGACTTCCCAATCCTTCTAACTCCCAAAATGTATCCCTTTTTTCCATTTCCAAATGATACACTCCCTGCTTGTAAGACTTTAAGTGAAAGAAAATCATTTGTACTTGTAGTCATGTGCTTTAAGCAGCCACTGTCCATGTACCATTGTAGGTTGCTTTCTTTCACTATTCCCTGCATAAGAAGAGTTAGGAGCTAGATTTAGGAACACAAACTAACTTGGGCCCCTTTTAATGAGGAAAGGGGTGAATCAAGGATTTTTTTGTCCATGCAGGCATTATGCGTTTCTTAAATGAAGGACCGGGCTCTCTACTAGTAGTTACTTTTTCAGCAAAGGATTTTTTTCTGTTGTGACTGAAATCTAGCCTTACCATTTTCTTTAAGGTGCCCATTATTATCGTCGTAGGTGCAAAGCCAATTGTCAGGTACATTATCATACTTGCTATGAGGGTTGCCGGGAATCTTTTCCCTTTGAAACCCAATCCCATGCATGTTTCCCCCATTGTTGGTGTGCATGGCAGTGCTATCATCAGAGGACCAGGTCCACTTGAATGATTTTTCAAGTTCACTCTTCACTCTATCGAGTTCTTCCTGAAGTTATTTGTTTTTTTCAAGCTCAACACACAAACTACACTTCACTGAATTTAGCTCACTTTCAAGCTTAATGTGTGCCTCGTTTGCAACTTCCTTTCCTTTTTGATAATTTTCAGCCTTACTCTTCGTTTTAAGTGTCCTAATTGTTTCCTTTAAATCAATTACCACCACTAGAAGGTCATCTCTTTCTTGTTCTACATTTGTAATCTTTTTTATCTAAGACATTTCTTTCTTTCTTCAGGTTCTCAATTTACTCTCTTAACTATTACTAAGTCATCTCTACATTGTTCTGCTTCTTCTAATTCAATTGTTAAGACATCTCAGTCATTTATAAGACTATGATAAGCATCGATTAGCACATTTGCCAAAGACATGAGTTTCTTAGGAGAATAAGATTTCAGATTTCTCTGAACATATTGAAAATTTACTTCATCATCATCGTCATCTTTATCATTACACTAGGCCATCAAAGCAAAAATTGAATCATACTCGGTTGCTTAAATTTCTACTGCCATTATAAAGCTGTTACCAGGTTCATCATCTTCTCTAGATTCACTTGATGAATCTCCTCATGCAGCAAGAGTTTGCCTTACAACATTTTCAGTGACGTTTTTTCTATTGAAGCATCTATTAGGAACCGAGTTCCTTTTATCTGCTTTTCCAGAGTTGTTCTTATACTGATCCTGCTTTAGAAGGGGGAAATCATTGATGAAATGTCCTGGCTTGCCACATTTATGAGAGAGATCATAATTGTTTGCCTTGCTAGGGCTTCCCCCTTTTGGAATGCCCCATTCCTGCGAACCATCTTCTCGAATCTTCTTGTTAGGTATGCCATATCACCATCCTCACCACTTGAGTCATTGCTTTCTATCTTCAGGACCAGGTTTTTCTCCCTCTTAGGCTCTTCTTTCACTGTCCTTCTTCTTCATTTCATATGTTTTTAGATTGCCAACAATCTCATCAATAGTTAGCTCCTGCAAGTCCTTCGCCTTTGTAATGGTCTTCACTTTGCTTTCCTAAGAACTGGGCAGCACACTGAGGATTTTTCTAACCATCTTGTTTCTTGGAATACTTTAACCAAGGGAGTGACGCTCATTAGTGATGGAGGTGAACCAGGGTATGCATTTCTTAGACAGATTTATCGTCTTGCATCCTGAAGAGCTCATATTCAATTGTGAGTGTGTCGATTTTGGATTGCTTGACCTGTGTTGTTCCTTCGTGAGCTGTCTAAAGGGCTTCTCTGATTTCTTGCTGATTGACATGCTGATATCCTGGTGTATTCATTAGGACCAATAACAAATACCAGAATTTTCTTTGCACGAAAGTTTTTCTCTATGGCCTTTCTATCCGCATCATTGAATTCTTTCCCTGTCTTGGGAATGGCTTCGGGTGGGTCTCCAAGGTTTTTGGCAGGGACAAAGGGTCCATCACAGATAACATCCCATAGCTCAGAATCTTCAACCATGATGAAGTCATGCATTCTAGTTTTCCACCATCAATAATACCGTCCATTGAACCTAGGTGGTCCGTAAGTAGACTGGACTTCTTCGATGTTTGGAGGAGCAGCCATGAGGATCATTTCTAGGTGTTAACCTGATAGAAAGAACCTGCTCTAATATCAATTGATAGAATATAAGGGTCCACAAAACTCTATAGAGAACTAAGTTCTCTATCAGTTTTAATAGTACACATATACACGGCAGTAAATAAATGACAAGAGGAATTTTACGTGGAAAATTCCTAGCTCAACGGGATTAAAAACCATGACCTAACCTTGTAGGATTTCAACTTCACTGCTGAGCAACTTTTAGATTACAACCTATGCAACCTAGGAATTAACCTCTTAATCCTTCACTAACTTGTAATACTCTATTACAAACTACTTTGTAATACCTCTATTAAAAAGACTTTACAACATGACAAACTCTAGCCAAGGCTCAAACGCACAGGTTTAAGGTTTACAAAGAGTTTCCTGCATAATGCTTCTAAACAAGCTAGGTTGGAATTACAATTGAAGAACTATTACAAAGTTACAACTCAATTAAGGACATACAATGACTCGATATGGGAACCGATCCGTAGTTGCTTTGTTTTTTTTTTCTTGAAGCACTTGAAGCTTGCTTGCTGGATGGTCACGTGAGCGACCTTCCGAAAATGTTCAAGTGTTTATGTTTTACCTTCCTTGATTGTGAATATATATATATATGTGTGTGTGTGTGTGTGTGTGTGTGTGACATCACTTACATTGATGTAAGTAAGGTAGGTAAAAAGTTTTCTCCTAGAAAGCTGACTGCAGCACTGTTCCTGCACTGTAGCATGTGCAAGCAGCAACTTTCCAGCTGTAGAGTTGATATCATACAGTCTCCTCGGTTACTAGTAGGGACCTGTTCCCTCATCTGTTCCGTCCACTCTGAAGAGTTGAATCACATTCCATGCTGAATCCCAACTTCGAACCTTGTGATCTTAAGGTCTTGTAAATGTGTCACAAGTCCCTTATCTAGTTCTGGATAGTAAGTTTGTTAGATCATCAAAACATAAAGTAAAGTAATTATGACTAAAGTACTTGTAACTTATCAGGATACTTGTTCTTTGGTAACCTTGTTCAACTGCTTGTAGTCAATGTACATCCTCATAGAATCATGTTTCTTCTTTACAATTAGTACAGGTGCACCCTAAGGTGACACACTAGGCCTGATGAAACCCTTATAAAGCAATTCCTGTAGTTGCTCCTTCAATTCCGCTGGTGCCATGCAATATGGTGGAAAATAGATGGACTGAATGCTCGGCACTAGATCAATAATAAAATGAATATCCCTGCCGGGTGGAATGCCCGACTAGTCTGTAGGAAACACATCTGAGAACTCCCTCATTACTGGAAATGGCTCAAAAGTAGGAGTATCAGCACTAAGATCCCTCACGAAGGCCAGATACACCAAATATCCCGTCTCAACCATCCATTGAGCCTTCAAAAATGAAACCACTTTACTGAGAGTCTGACCAAGCGAACCTTTATATTCCAACCTAGGCAAATCAGCATCACTAATGTCACAATCTTGGCATGGCAATCAAGAATAGCAGGATATGGAGTTAGCCAATCCATACCCAAAATTACCTAAAAATTAACCATGGAATAGTAAGAGATCAAATATAGTCTCATTAACCCCAAAAGTAATCAGACGTGACCGATATACATGATTTACCATAAAAGAATCACCCACTGCTACAGATACATAAACAAGAAAATCAAGAAAATCACGAGGCATATCCAAATGACGAGCAAAATATGATGGACATAAGAATAAGTGAAAGCACTTTCAAATAACATTAAGCATACCTATGGCGCACTGAAACAATACATGTGATCACAACATTGGAAGAAAATGCCTCTGTCCTGGCAAGAAATGCATAGCGATGGGCTTTTCCACCATCTAACTAACCACTCCCTCTAGTGTGACCTTAAGCTATTAGCCCCACCTCTTGCTGGATGCACGGGTAGTGTGGCCACTGGCGCTGAAACTATAGGTTGCATTCTCTGCTGTGTTGCACTACTCAAAAGTCTAGGTAAATCCCTCTTGAGAAGACTCAATTCTCCATACTCAAAATAACCCCCCACTCTGACGAGGCTAATAACCTTGCGACTGAACCTGATAACCCAAAAAACTATCTATGGAACCCTAAGCAGATAAAGTACGATAAGAACTCTGTGCCAATAGTGCACTAAATGATGATTGAACTGGGCGAGCGTTGTATAAGTTATGGCTAGCTGATGACCCACGAGGAATCTAGCAAGCTGCCTAAGTGGGCCTAAAAGGATGACCTCTGTTGTGATATGATTGGACTTCAAATGAGGCACCATCAAAATCACTCGAACCACGAGAGCTCTTGGCCTCTTGATCTTCCCTCTCATGCTTGAACATGCTCCAAGCATCTAGCAATCTCAATCATCCAATCAAGTCTAGAATCCATCGCGGATTCTCGAGCCATACTATATCGAAGACCATATTTAAGGGCATCAATGAACCTCTTGATCCTATCCTTCTTACTAGGAACCGAAAATACCACATGACGTGCCTGAATCTCATCTCGTATTAGGTCACAGTCATACCATCCTGGCATAGATGCTCAAACTCCCTATGCAGCTCCTCTTTGTGAGTCAATGGAACAAACTTCTCTAAAAAGAGAATTGAAAACTAATGCCATATAAGTCGTGATGCGCCAATTGTCCTGCTTGAATCATAGAATTGCCACCACATGTAGGCTAGCCCTGTCAGATGAAAAGTAGTAAAGTCAACTCCATTGGAGTCCACAAGACCCAGCGCACGAGAACCCGATAAAACTGATCAAGAAAACCCTGAGAATCCTCTGACTCTCCTCCACTGAACTTGGGAGGACGAAGCCTCTAAAATCGCTCTAACCTCTTATGCTCCTCATCATTCAAAGATGGTCGAACCTCGGTCGAGCAGCAATCATTGGTTGAACTGGCCAAGCCCTTGGTGTCTGATAAACTTGAGCTAGATGCTCCAGTGTATGGGGGACGGGAGTCTTGGCTCCTCCCCAAGCCTGAGAGGTAGTTGGTACAACAGGTATCATACCCTCTTGAGCCAAGCTCGTATACACACTAAAATCTGAGCTAAAGTCTCCTAAATCAAGCATAGCAATAGGTATTGCCATCTGAGTTGGTTCCACCGGCTCAACAACATTCGAAACCTGCTCCTCTACTAGGACAACTAGTGGCTCCACAATTGCTTCTATAGTTTGGGGGCCTAGTTGTAGCGCATACCTCGCATCGGCTTCTACCTTGACCTCGGCCTCTTGTGGCCCTGTCTGGAAGCACTAGTGTATGCCCATCTGATCTAGTTGAATGTGTCCTCACCTTCAATGATATAATATAAGAGTAAAGGTTCAAACTTTGGAAATTACAAATCTGCACAACAAGAGGTAGTTGAATGCACTCTAGGTGTTTGATAAAATGCCAAAATGACCAAAAACCTAAAAAAAATTTCTAATATTAGTCCAATTGAATTATGTTGATGTATATTTAAGTTATAAGAGTAGCGGGAGGTTTTAGTATTACTAAAGAGCTCCATCAAGGTATGTTGGCTAAACTTCTCTCTTAGAATTGAGTCCCACGATATTTTTGTAAGTCTTTAGTTGTTCATTATAAATTGAATATTCCGAATAAGCTTTGTCTAAAAGATATACGTTCAATATTTTTTCCGAATGCTCTTACCATGTTATGTTATCCTTCAAGAATGTGTTCAAAGTATGGGTTGCATACTAAAATGTTATGACTTCTAGTCGTGTTTCAAATGAAAGTTATTATGCCAAATTTTGTAAGAAATCTCAATGTACTTAAAACTCTTATTTGTTCAAATGTGTACTTATTAATGTCTTGAATAGAAATACCTTGTTGTTGATAATCCATGATGATGTTTGAAAGTGAAAGAGATGAGCATGAAATATGAAATACGACCAACGTGTCAAGAATGATATTAAATTTGGGGCCACTAGTTCCAATGAAGTGGAGAGATGTGTAAAAGATTAGGAAATGAGTTGAAAGTCCTTTATTTGATAAGCATTTTTTGGAGTATCGTTAGTCACCGAGAAAGGGTAGTTTGAAATAACCTAACCCCGAAACTACAAAGTGCTGGTGTAGGAATGGATTGTGATTATTTCCCTTACTTGGGATGAGATTCATGTGATGAGATTATTACCCTTAATTGGAATGAGTTGATTGATAGAAAAGGGTGATGTTTATCCATACAACATTATGGTGAGATGGCCTAGCCAATCGGGTCAAAATTAGACGCTATGCCACACACATGGTGGTGATAGTGCTTGAAATTGTGATTGAGATTGTGATTGAGATTGTGATTGAATGTATTTCGGTAAGATGGACTAGAAGGTCAGGTCGTGATCAAAATACGTGCTAAATACATGGTGGTATATCGGTACTAAAGATCTCCCAACCTAAAATATGAAAATTTACTTGAAAAGTTATCTTGCTCATTTTAGGGTCGTCTATCTTTTGTTCCTCGCGTATTGTATTTTGAGGCATAGTCGGGGCCTTGTTGTCGACACTATCATAGTAATTTTTTGTATCTACTATAGGCTCCATAGACATAGTGTGGGTTGTAAATTGGTGTTGGGAAATTCAAACTAGTTATGTTGTGTTTGAATCACTTGTTCCACTTCAAACTATGAAAGTGTATGTATTTTGAGACTTTAAAATGAAGTAACTAATGGTAATGAATTGGTGTTGTATACATGATCTCCTCATTTTCTAATTGACAGAAATATATTTTCTCTTTATTCACGCCTGAGTTTGGGTAAAAGGCAATTTAGCAGGCTTGCTCAACCGGGTTATCTCGGTTGAGCGCCGATCGCGCTCCCTGTGGTCGGGGCGTAAAAAAATTGGTATCAGATTCTAAGGTTTTAAAGTATCCTAGGATGCCTTGGAGCTGTGTCTATTAGATTCCTTCTTATCGGTATGTTGTCAACCATATCTATAATTTCGAGGCTATTTGGACATTTAGGAATAACACCCTTCTTTGATGTTCTAGTTCGTGCGATAAAGCTGATTATAAGATTGTTCCTCCTTTAACTCGTGCATTGCTCTAACTTTCAGTACCTGGCGCCTAGGAAGAAGGTAAGAACTGGCCAAGGAGCCAATGCCACCCTAGGAGTGGTAGTTGATTGTATACTTGCCGATGCGGGCGATCACCCGAGTGGTGGGGATATTCCCCCAATTACTACACCGCTTGATTCTACTACTCCTACTCAGACTTCATCAATTCTTGCACTTACTGAGGGTGCAACGATTCCTCCAACTGATATTCCAGTTCCATCTACAGCCCCAGCTTTCGGTCCCGATGTTTTTTAGGGGTATATTAGGGGAGCCATACAGATGTTGGCTCAGATAGTATCTTCTCAGGCACAGAGATTCAAACGTTGTGCCTACTTCTTCTACTCAGCTAGGGTATTCTTCTAGTTCCGGGGTGAAAAATTTCTTTAGCTAGATCCTGCAGTGTTCACGGGTAATAATCCCGATGAGGACCCCCAAGACTCAATTGATGAGATTCACAAGACTCTCCGAGTTATGTGTGCTACTACGAAGGAGGCAGTGGAGTTGTCCTCCTACCACCTGAAAGAGGTGGCATATTCTTGGTTTGAGCTGTGGGAGGATTCCCGCAAGAAGGGGAGCTCTGAGGTGGAGAGAGTTTACCGATGCTTTCGTCGATCATTTCTTGCCTGCCGAGACTAATGCGGCCTGTTCCACTGAGTTTGAAAGCCTAAGGCAAGGTAGCCTGAGTGTGTGGGAGTACCATATGATATTCCCACGCCTGTCCAAGTACACTATTTACATGTTGCCCACTATATAGGCTAGAGTGCGTCAATTTGAGTAGGGCCTCAGCCCCTTGATTATTAATAGGGCCGCTATAGCTGCCTTGATTTCTGATATGAACTGTGGGAAGATGGTGGAATTTTATAAAGCCACAGAGACCTGCAAATTAAAGAATAGAATGGAGTGAGAGGGTAGTAATATGGTCCGGTCTGCGGGAAATTTTAGTGGTTCTTTCGGTGGTGGTGGTGGTAGGTCGACATTTAGGGGGGATCATCAAGGCCATCCTAGTCCTTTGCTCAGTCCTCAGTTAGTGCACAACCGTTGGGGCCCAATCAGTAGCAGTGAAGCTATTTCAGGCCAGTCAGGGTAGAAAGAAATCCTACCAGTAGGGTCGGCCTGATGGGAGATTCTAGCAGCAACGGAAGCCCCCATAAATTAGGTATGGAAAAATGAAATTAGGAATCTGCTAAATGGACCTACCTGTATACTACATGTGCGGATTGGGGGGGTCACTTTAGAGGGATTGTCATTCTTCCCGCCAAGGTGTAGGCAGGGGCACGACATAGCCAACAAGTTCTGCAGCTACTGCATGTACAACACCTCTTCCGAATTGAGGCGCTCCAACACCTGCAGGGCGTGGTGCAGCTAGGGGTGGAGCATAGAGTTTGGGAGGACCCAGCTGTTTCTATCTTATAAGGGTCGCCAGAGTTCAGAGGCTTCTCAAGATGTTGTCACAGATATATTGACTGTCCAATCTCATGATAAATATGCTCTTATTGATCCCGGTTTTGCTTTGCCATATGCTCACTCCCTATTTTGCTATAGGATTTGGGATAGAACCGAAATAACTTCTTGAGTTGTTCTCTGTATCTGCTAGAGTTGGAGAGTTTATTGTGACACACGAGTTTATAAGGATTGCGTTATCACGGTGCGTGGTCGGGACACCATGGCTGATCTCACTGAATTGGGGATGGTTGATCTTGATGTAATAATGGGGATGAATTGGATTGATTCATGTTTTGCCCAACTTGATTGCCAAACTAGGACCGTTAGGTTTGAATTTACAAATGAGCCAGTTACTGAATGGAAGGGGGACGATGTGGTGCCTAAGAGTATATTTATTTCCATTCTTAACGCCACAAAGACGATCAATAAAGGATGTATTTACCATTTGGTCTGGGTTATAGACAGCGATGCTGAGGCACCTACACTTGAATTTGTGCCACTTGTGAATGAATTTTTGGAGGTATTTCCTAATGAGCTCCCTAGGATCCTACCAGATAGGGAGATTGATTTTGGGATTAATATGATGCCATGCACGCAACCTATATATATTCCACCCTACAGAATGGCGCCGGCAGAATTGAGGGAACAAAATGACCAATTGAAGGATTTGTTAGAGAAGGGTTTCATCCGGCCGTGTCGCCTTGGGGAGCATCAGTTCTATTTGTAAGGAAGAAAGATGGGTCGCTGAGAATATGTATTGACTATCGGCAGCTCAACAAGGTCACAATCAAGAATAAGTACCCATTGTCAAGGATAGATGACTTGTTTGGCCAATTTCAGGGTGCTAAGTACTTCTCCAAAATTGATTTAAGATCTGGGTATCACCAATTGAAGATCAGGGAACAACATGTTCTAAAAATAGATTTCAAGACCCAGTATGGGCACTTTTACTTTTTGGTGATGTCTGCTAACAAATGCCCCGACATCTTTGATGGATCTTATGAATTGAGTCTTCAAGCCTTTTTTGACTCCTTTGTGATAGTGTTGATTGATGATATTGTTGTATAATCACAAAGTCGAGAGGACCATGCCGATCATCTTAGGACAATTCTGTAGACTCTGTATCACACAAGTTGTATGCACAATTTTCTACGCGTGAATTTTGGATTGAATCTGTAATATTCTTGGGCCATGTCATCTCCTGAGAAGAAATTAAGGTTGATCCTTAGAATACTGTAGCTGTCAAGAATTGGCCTAGACCTACAACTCCAACAGAGATTCGTAGTTTCTTGGGCTTATCTGGGTATTACAGGAAATTTGTGGAAGGGTTTTATACTCTTGCCTCTCCGTTGACTAAATTGACGTAGAAGGCAGCTAAGTTCCAATGGACAAATGCTTGTGAGAAGAGTTTCCAAGAGTTGAAGTCAAGATTGACTACGATATGGGTGTTGACCCTACCGGGGGGCACGAATGGGTTTGTGGTATATTGTGATGCTTCAAGGATCGGACTTGGGTGTGTATTGATGCAAAATGGAAAGTTGATCATTTATGCCTCTAGGCAACTCATGAACCATATAAGAACTATCCAACACATGACTTAGAACTTGCGGCAATGGTTTTTGCATTGAAGCTTTGACATTATTATTTGTATGGGGTCCATGTAGATATTCACGGACTATAAGAGCCTTCAATTTATTTTCAAAAAGAAGGAATTGAATATGACACGAAGAAGATAGCTTGAGTTACTCAAGAACTACGATATCGATATTCTATATTATCTAGAGAAGGCTAATGTTGTGGCAGATGCTCTTAGCCAGAAATGTATGAGCAGTTTAGCTCAGTTGGAAGAGTATCAAAGGCCGTTGGCCAAGGAAGTTCATCGGTTAGCTAGTTTGGGAGTTTTTCTTGCGGACTTTAGCGATGGAGGGATGATTTTGCAAAATAGGGTTGAACCATCGCTTGTTATGGAACTCAAGGAGAAGCAATACGATGATCCATTGTTGGTACAATTAAAGGAGGGGATCCATAAATACAAGACCATAGCTTTTTCTCTTGGCATGGAGGATGGTACACTATGGTACCAAGGGAGATTATGTGTTCCAAATTTAAATGGTCTCTGGAAAAGAATCATGACCGAGGCTCACAATTCCAGTTATTCCGTGCACCCAGACTCTACAAAGATGTATCATGATCTTAAAAAGTCTACTAGTGGAATTATATGAAGAGGAATGTAGCAGACTTTGTGGTAAGATATCCAAATTTCCAGAAAGTGAAAGCCGAACACCAAAGGCTTGGAGGGAAGGCACAGAACATCAAAATTCTAATGTGGAAGTGGGAGATGATCAATATGGACTTTGTGGTATGACTACCTCACACTCCTCACAAATTTGACTCGATTTGGGTGATTGTGGATTGACTTAGGAAATCAGCATGCTTCTTACCTGTTAAGGCTACCGACACAGTAGAATAGTATGCTCAGTTGTATATCAAGGAAATAGTCAAGTCGCATGGCACTCTGATTTCTATTATCTCATATTGAGAGGCACAATTCACAACTAATTTTTGGAGGAAATTTCAGCAAGGTTTGGGTACGCATGTGAATATTAGTACAGTTTTTCACCCGCACACTGACGTGCAGGCAGAGCAGACTATTCAGACGCTCAAGGATATGTTGCGCACTTGTGTTCTTGACTTCAAGGGTAGCTGGGATGACCATTTTCCATTCATAGAATTTGCCTACAACAACAGCTATCATGCTAGTATTTAGATGGCACTGTTCGAGGCACTATATGGTATGAGATGTAGATCTCCCATTAGGTGGTTTGAGATTAGTAAATCAGAGTTGATAGGGCCAAACCTCGTGTATCTGGCTATGGAGAAGTTTATGATTTTTAAGGAACGGTTAAAAACTACTGAGATTCATCAAGAATCCTATTCGAATTTGCGTCACATGTATTTGGAGTTCAAAGAGGACGATTAGGTTTTCTTGAAGGTTTCCCCCATGAAGGGTATAATGTTGTTTAGGAAGAAACGAAAATTGAGCCCGAAGTATGTCGGACCGTACAGAATTATTCAGAGGATTGGTAGGTGGCTTAGAGGCTTGAGCTACCACCAGAGATGTCGTTGGTGCACCCGACGTTTCATGTATCTATCCTGATTGATACCCGAAACTCATTATCCCGATTGAGGCTATTGAGGTTAATGAGGAATTGATTTATGAGGAGCTTCTGATTACCATTCTTGATAGGCAAGTTCAAAAGTTTAGAAATAAAGATATTGCCTCTATGAAGGTGCTATGGCGAAACCAGCATGTTGAATAGGCCACCTAGGAGGTCGAGGAAGAGATGAAGAAGAAGTATCTTCATTTGTTCGAATAACTATGTGGTTTTGTTCTATGAAAATGTTAAGAGCATATTTTCTATAATTGTATTCCATTTGTTCAGTTTATGTTAAGGATGCTCTTTTTGATAATATAATGCTTATGACGTTATGCTCAATATTGTTTTCATATTATGGTACATCATTGTGTTATAATTATGTTAGAACTGGTTTCTAGGATTCTCTAACATGTTGATAGGCCCAATTACAGGGGAAACTCTGCCGAAATTTTTAGAAATTTGGGAGTTAGCCAAAATTTGGGGGGGGGGGGGTTGAGATATGTGAAAGAAGAGATGAGTTATGTTGGGTGTTTTAGGCGGACTCTACTCCTCATTTGAGGATGAATGATCCTAAGGGGGAGGATGCAAGGCCCCGTGAATTTCTATAGATAAATCGAGCAATTTAGAGCTTAGGAAAACAATTTAATATAGACCTGAACTACATGAGAAATTACTAGAGTGGATAAAGTTATTTGGATACTTGGGGATAATTATTTTATTAATCTTGAATGTTGTGATAATGGGGAAAAGTTGGATTCTAATTTCAAATCAATAAAACTAAAGAAAATACAGTAATCTATCTCCCCATAGCGCAACTATAGCACCAAAGGAAAGCTGAAAATTTTAGCAAACCAGTGAGATAAAGCTTTATAGAACAGGGATAGAACCAGTGAAAAAATATTGTACCTGATTTTAGCAAACTAGTGAGCTAAATCCTTATAGCACAGGGATAGCACCAGTGGAAAAATATTGTACCTAGGCCTATTAATACCTGAATAGGGAAAGAGAAAATAAAAGGATTTCAAGATTATGGCTTTTCTCTCCATCGCCCATCTAGTCAAGACTTCCAATACACACTTAAGGTGAGTTTTTAAGTGTATTTTTATGATGATTTCACTTCTCAATCACTAGTTACAATAAGGTTTTGATTAGATTCCATAGTATTTCTTCAAAATCTCAATACCCCAAAGGTTGACTTTCAAGATTTGGTCTAAAAGAGGTAATCTTTCACCCTTAAACCTACATGCATGGATTGTTAGTGAATATATGAGCAACAAATAATTGCTAGTACTTATAGGATGGTGATTGGAAGCCATAAGTGCTTAACCTAGAACATTAGGTGTTGTAGATATTTTGTTATGAGTTAATTAGTAAAATTTGGTGGATATGAGTTCATTGATGATAATAATGGTGCTAATAAGGTAGTTAGTGGACAAAGGGTGTTGTAGTATATCTTGTTGGTGGAAAGGAGGGACTTTTAGATGAAGAAACACCATTACTAGAGGTAGTTGAATGCTATTCACTCTAGGTGTTCGATAAAATGACCAAAAACCTGGAAAATTTACTAATATTGGTCCAATTAATTATGTTTATATTGATTGAAGTTGTAAGAGTAGTGGGGCATTTTAGTATCACTAAAGATATCCATCAAGGTATGTTGGTTAAACTTCTCTCCTAGAATGGAATCCCACGATGTTCTTTTAAGTCCTGAGTTGTTCATTATAAATTGACTATTCCAAATAAGCTTTGTGCCGAAAGATATATGTTCAATTCTGAATGCTCGTATCATGTTATGTTATCCTTCAGTAATGTGTTTAAAGTATAGATTGCGTATTAAAATGTTATGACTTCTAGTCGTGTTTCAAATGAAAGCTATTATACCAAATTGTATAAGAAATCTCAATGTTCTTAAAACTCTTATTTGCTCACATGTGTAATTAATGTCTTGAATAGAAATGCCTTTGTTGTTGATAATCCATGATGATGTTTGAAAGTGAAAGAGGTGAGCATGAAATATGAAATACGGCCAATGTACCAAGAATGATATTACATTTGGGGCCTCTAGTGCCAATGATATGAAGAGATGTATAAAAGATTATGAAATGAGCTAAAAGTCCTTATTTAATAATATTTTTGGGAGTATCATTAGTCACCTAGGAAGGGTAGGTTGAATTAACCTAATCCTGAAACTACACGTGTCGGTGTAGGAATGAATTATGATTATTCCACTTATTTGGGATGAGATTGATGTGATGAAATTATTCCCCTTAATTGGAATGAGATGATTTCTAGAAAAGGTTGATTTCGATCCATATGGCATTGTGGTGAGATGGCCTAGCCGATCGGGTCGAGATCTAATGCCATTCCACACGCATGGTGGTGATTATGCTTGAAATTGTGATTGAAATAGTGATTAAGATTGTGATTGTGATTGAATATCTTTGGGTGAGATGGCCTAGCCGATTGGCCCGGGATCGAAATCCATGCTAAATACACAGTGGTATATCGGTAGTAAAGATCTCCCAACCTAAAACATGGAAATTTATTTGAAAACTTATATTGCTCCTAACTTGATATTTTGGTATTGTTTGAGGCTTCCATTGATTCTATGATTGTTCTTTATTGTATTATTACTCGTTCTATTGAGAGGGTGTTTAGTTATACATACTAGTACTATTCTATATGTACTAACGTTCCTTTTGCCGGGGGAGCTGCATCTTTAATGGATGCAGGTGGTTCCACAGCAGGTGGCATTGATCAATGATAGCGGTACACCCTCTTCCCAGCTTACTTGGTGAGCCCTACCTCATTTCGGGGTCATCTATCTTTTGTTCCTCGTGTATTGTATTTGAAGTATAGCCGGGACCTTTTTGGGGGCACTATTATAGTACTCATTTGTATCTATTAGAGGCTCTGTATACATACTGTGGGTTGTATATTGGTGCTAGGAAAGTTAAACTAGTTATTTTGTGTTTGAATCACTTGTTCCACTTCAAACTATGAAAGTGTGTGTATTTTGAGACTTTAAAATGAAGTAACTAATGGTAATGAATTGGTGTTGCATACATGATCTCCTCATTGTCTAATTAATGAAAATATATCTTCTCTTTATTCATGGGTGAATTTGGGTAGAAGGCAATCTAGCAGGCTTGATCGGACGGGTTATCTCGGTTGAGCGCCGATCGCACTCCCCTAGGTGGGGGTGTGACACAGTCCAACACCTGGATCTGCATAATTAAGTGCAAAGTGTAATATGAGTACATCCGACCCCATGTACTCAACAAGAATCATAACTAATCTCGGTGAGGTAATAGAGGCAAGAACTATCAATGATAGTCGCTAATTACCTGCTTAGTTCATAAATTTCACAAGCACAAAACAACAATATCATCAAATCAGTAAAAAAAATCGAGAATCCACTCATGGGACAAGAAAACCTTCCCGCATCAGGCACTAATAAATTTTTAACGCCTAATTAAAAACACACAGATAAAGGCACCTCGACGCTCAAGAGATTGTTTGCCAAGCTCTGTATCAGTTAACAGTCCAGCATATACAGAAGATATGCACAAAAGGGCATGCATACATTTTTTATCTAGCATATAGAGAAGATATGCGAATAAAATATGTATACGTCCAGGGAAATTGCAAGTAAAGAAGAAATACAATAACCAAGCCAAACATTGATCAATTCTCCTCATACTATGTGTACACCATCAAGAGAGAAACATAAGAGGGTGACCTTAGGGGGAGGATAATTTCCACACGTTGCATGGATAACTCATCTGCCATATATAACAACCGCACGGATAACTCACGTGCTATCATAACTCATATCCACACAGACCACTCATGTGCAATCAACCCGATCCATATCACACAGAAAGCATATACAATAATACCTGTACATGAACGACGGATATCAAATTACATACTAATGGATTGATATAAGAGACATGCTAAGGTGTGTGAGCACGTGATTTTTGCCTCACACGAATTACTCCCAAAGAACTCAAAATAAAATAATTTTTCGCTTGTATGCAATTTTGTGAATTTTCATGATATTTTCTGTTATTGTTTGCATTTGTCGGTGCATATTTATTTATTAAATTAATAAAAACTACAAAAATATGTTGCAATTGCATTTAAGATTTAATTAGATATTTTGGAATTAATTAATAAATAGGTGTTTTATAAAAATGAAAAAATTACCAAAAAATAGTGTATTTTTCATTTTTAGTAATTAATGTCGAATTCTGTATTTAATTATTTTGGATAATTACTACTTAGAGTTAATTAGTATTTTTGGGGATAATTTGGATAAGGATTAATCTAGGTTTGTATTTTTATTTTTATAAGAATTTTTAGAAAATAAAAAGAAAGGAGAAGAATTAGAGGACTCAGATTTGGGCCAAAAACTTCAAAGCCCAAATGAAATACACCCCAAACCCGCCCAAACACCCCCGTCTAACCTAGCCCAATTCAAACCCTAAACCGGTCTGTTTCAGCCAAGACCCAAACGACATCGTTTTTGTAACGGCTAACCCTGGCCGTTGATCTCTGATGATCAAACGGTCCAGAGTTCCGCTCGTTACCCAACCCGACCTGTGTCCCCGTATCCGGTCCCCATTAACTCCAAAACGACCCCGTTTTCCCCCAACTAATTAATCTGAACTGTTGATGTTGCTCAATCCAACAGTTCATGTTAATTACCTCTTTTTAATATACCAACACCCTCCAAACCCCTTACCCTAAATCAAACCCCTCCCCCGTCTCTCTACAGAGACAGCTCTATCTTCTACCGCCTTACGCCATCGTTGACCGCCCGCCGAAAATCGCCCACGGTGGCGGTCAGTCACCAAACACCGCCAAAATTACACCCCAAACTCCCCTCAACCTCCTCTTCCCAAATATCCAAACCACTACCCTCGAATCTTGCTGGAACCCGTCGAATTTTGAATCTAAGGTCGAGCCCTAAAAGGTCAAAATCAATTTTTGATGAACCCAGTGACCTGCATCGGTCTAGACCTTTAGTTTTCCATGATTAAATACTGATTCATCACAAAACTGATGTTGTTCACCTATTCTTGATAAAGAACAAGTGATTGGCATCAATTTCGTATGAATCATGGTATCAAGTTTGATTTCAAGTCTAATATGTGAGTTTCCTTAATTTTTATGTTCGTTTTAGTATTTGCTTCACTTGTTTTTCTTTTCTTCTCCGACTATCTTTATTGGTCTATATCCTGACTGAAATTTTGTTTAGTTTCGGACCTACTTTTCTTTGATTTAGGTTAAATTGCTTATTTGTACTTATTTTTGTTAATTTCAGTTCTTCTGCTCAATTTATTTGGTCCTTTTGTTTTTAGGTTTGTTAATTAGTTTCTGTGTTTAATCATTAATGTCTGCACTTGCTATCTGAATCGTTAAACTTCCAATTTTTTTTATTTTAAATCAGTTAACCTATGTTTAATGGTATTTGTTCTGAGACCAGCATGTTAGTGTTTCATGGTATCTCGATTCCTTGTTTAAATGTTTGTGCTAATTGATTCAAAGGTTGAATCTCAAATAGGTTTGTTCATTGACTGTTTCTGGCTAATGTCAGTGTTGATTGTTCATTCTATCTCAATAGTTAGGATTCAAAAACTGATACCCTTTGATTCTGATTGCCTAGGATTCAGTTAAGAGAACTATTTGTCATATTTGTAAAGTATTCAGAACTTTAGGAGGATCAAAATAACATGAGGTTCAGGGGTATTAACAGGGGTGTAAGGGTAGCTTAGGAATTATTTAGATTGTGTGAATGTTCACCTAATTAAGAAGCTTTCAGTGGATGGTAGGGTAGAAATAGCATTATTAGATTAATTTAAAGAACAATAACTAATTGGACAATGAAGTAGGCAATTAAAAAACTAAAAGATAATTGTTAGAGGTAAACACACATGCCATTTTAGAGGACTGAACATTAGAATAAAAGGGAGAAGATACATATAAAGAAGGGACAAGAAGAATGATCTGAAGTTTAAGAAGAGGGAGAGAGATCCATAGAGAAAAAAAAATCTAAGAGAGCTAGAGAGAGATCCTAGAGTGCAAAAGAATAGAGAAACAAAAGAAAAAGAAACAGAGAGCTTAAGAGAAAATTTGGAGAGAAAACATAAATGAATACTGTTTCATTGAATTACTTCGGTGATATCTTAAGTTTTAAATCTCTGAAATGGTATCTGATCTGATTGGAGCAGAAATAGTTTGAATTTGGATGGTTTAAAAAGTTTTGGTTTGAAATTTGGTTGTGGATTTTTTATTGTTGCATATCAGTGTTTGGTTTAAAGTTTGGTTCTGTGGTTTATTGCTGCTTGTTGGATACTGTTGTTGCTATTGCTGACCATACCCTCCTTTCATTTCCATTTCCAGGTATATTCTCAAACTGTAATGGAATGAAGTTTTTGAATAGTTTTTATGAAGATCTGTATTTAAATGGGAGTTTAAGTTGAGGAATGATTCCTGGAAATGTAATTTGGTTGGAGTTTAGTTAAATGAAGATGACATTCAAGTTGATGTACCTGTTCTTTATTATTTTTGTCATATTCTATACTTAGGATTTGAATTATAGACATTAATTTGTCTTTATTTGCTGAAACTGTGTGTATGTAGAGTAACACATAGAGTATTTCGCATGTGTAATGATAAGTGTACTATGGACTTTGATTATGTAGGTTCATGTTTGATTTTAAGTTTTGGATCACTACTACTGTTAGTATTCTGTTGAAATTGCCATGTTCTGGTCTTGAATAGCTGGTTGTTGGCATGTATGTGTGTTGGTTTATACAAATGCAATTTAGAAGTGCTAATTACTACTTCACAGTTGATATAAGTTTTAATATTCAAAAGGAAAGCTTATATGTAGGTTGTTTTTTTAGGAAGCATGACTATATTAGCAGGGCACGCCAATGATGTTGCAATTTTTAATATGTGGATGATAATCATGTGAATGTGTTAGATTATAATTAGTATGAGCGATGAATTACTTATCTCTTTGATTTAAAAGTTCAGCAGTAAGCATGTTCATGTAGTCTCCAAATTCCAGCAATTTCCCACTCGCAGTACTTAATTAATTAATAAATGAAGTTGTAGGAACTTAAAAGGGATGTTTAGGAATGATTGTCCGTTAATTCCAATCGAGGCTTCTGTATTAGTGATTATTAAGTCCTTTATTGAGATTGTTCATAGACCTATGGGGTTTGAATGTTCTTGTTATTGTGCTTTCCAAATTTGAATTACATTTTGCTACTGCCCGGATTCAATCATGGCCTCTTTGACATCCTATTGAGCAATGCCTCATGAAAGTTTGGGCTCTCCATTCAAGTTCAGATAGGGTCAGCTTGGAACCCGTATTTTGTATCCTTGTGTTTCTTCAAGCTATTGGGTCTCACCTTAGGCCAAGCCCGAATTCTGAAAACTAAAGATATATTAGACTTTACTTCACTTTAATTTGGACCCATGTTTGAGTTCAGCCGAGATTCCAAAGTAGGTGTAATTCCTTTTAAGCCTTATTTCATTGATGGGTCCTTGGCTAGCTGAGGTGCGCCGTGCAGAACAAAATTACAATTGCACGGTCCTCATTTAACTAATTTGATTATCCTTAAAATTCAAGGCGTTCCATTTAGAAAATTTCCTTGGCTCTCGCAAAGTTAACAATGCGTAGTTGCTTTTAGGCACGTTATTTAATAATCAACTTTCCTAAACTCGGGTGCACATTTATGTGACCCAAATCCAAATCTCAACGATGTTATAATATGTCAAAAACCGCGGGTGCATTTATGTGACGTGGTTCGAGACGTGTTTTAATAACGTTGTAATTTTCTCTAAAAAAATAATAAAAAATAAATAAAAGCGGTTAAAACTAAAATTTGCACATAGGTTCATAATTGTTTAAAATCAAATAATTAAGCCAAATATAACGGTTGAGCAACCGTGCTAGAACCACGGAACTCGGAAATGCCTAACACCTTCTCCCGGGTTAACAGAATTCCTTACTCGAATTTCTGGTTCGCGGATAGTTAAACAGAGTCAAACCCTTTCGTCGATTCGGGATTTTGAAACAGGTGACTTGGGACACCATAGATCTCCCAAGTGGCGACTCTGAATCTCTTAATAAATAAATCCCGTTTCGATTGTCCTTTAATTGGAAAAACTTCCTTACTAACCCCTCTCCGGGGGTGTAGTGAAAAAAGGAGGTGTGACAGCTTTGGCGACTCTACTGGGGATAAGAACCCAGAACCTCTGGTTCAGTATTCAGAATTCGAGCTTGGAATAATTGTTGTATTTGGCTTTGTTTATTTGATTTTATTACATGTTTGGGACTAATGTGCAAAATGTTGCTTTTTACCGCTTTGATATTATCTGAACTGTATATATAAACTACTCCGAAACCTTTCTCTTCTCCCTCCCGAGGAGTGCACGCTGGTCGTGACTTCTTTCTGTTAGTGTCATATTCCAAATACGATGAGGCTCGGACAAGTTGCAAAGACGGAAGACCTTTTGGTTACAGGTATG
>MU719238.1:18985-32839 GCA_026770625.1 Nicotiana glauca | reverse complement strand
CGTTAAGCTTGAGTCTAGAATAGATTATAGAGCATTCAATCGAGAAAATTCAAAAAAAGATTTGCTTCTTTTATTTCTCTTTTCTCATCAGAGTAGTCATTAGGGTAAAAACGAAAAGGAGGGAAAAGAAAAGAGAATGTCAGTTTGTTTACTTTATTCTTGATTTTCCAGAACTGCACAAAGATTTGATTCATGTGGCGTCATGATACGTAGGCAACCTACATAGGGTTTGATCAAATCATTTTTTTATTTATTAAAATAAAAAGAAAAAAAGGGTGAAATAATGGGACGTGAGAAATGAGAGGAAAGAAAAGAGTGATAATTAGAAGAAAAAAAAGAGGAAGGAAAATGATCAGGCAAGTGCTAGAAAAGCAAAGGAAAGAGAGGATTGAAATAAACAAATTGGGATGATGCCAACTGACCTTCGTACCCTCAAAGTCATTTTAGAACCGATAATTGTGGCTAGGTACATTGCATTAAATGTGATATTTTTAGCTGTTAAATGCCCTAATGCTAACATAATTACTTCATTTTGGTATCCTCATTATAGCAGAAGGGTGGTTGGTTTGTGGTTCTTAAGGTAACTCGTCCGTACAACACAAAGTCAAAGGTCAAGGTAGCCATGGCTAGCAAAACCTTGGGCACAAGAGTTGTTGACCCTTCAAGGGAGTTTGTGGAGTCGGAGTCTGAATTGAAAGAAGAGGTCCAAAGGGTGAAACAACAGATGGCAGAAATGTATCAGTCTTGGATCAGGGGACATCCTCTACCTTCATTCCCCACTAACTACACTGAAATCCCTGCAACTATCCCACCACTATCACAAATCCAGATTCCCACTGCTGGTGATATCTCCCCACAATCTTTTCACACTCTACCCACCAAAACCGCCTCATATACCGCTCATTTGGCCACTCATGCTCTTGCAACTCCTCCACCAGCTATTTCTCCTCGATCCTCTAATGAGACTGTGTTCAAAGTCCCCGATGCCCAATACTATGCTCCAGAACCAACTTTCAAAGTCTCGGATCCATATTCCCACACTCCTCATTTTGAGGCTCCTGGTGAAACTGAAAAGCCTGATAAGACAGTGGAGCAAGAAGAGATATCCAGGAATGTGAAAATCTTAGAGCAATTTTTAAGAAACATGCAAGGAATAGGGATCCAGATGAGTGTGGCCTACAAAGACTAGTGCTTGTTTCCTGACGTCCAACTGCATGCTGAGTTTAAGATACCAAAGTTTGATTTGTATGACAGACACGGAGATCCCGTGGCCCATTTGAGAGGTTACTGCAGTAAGATGAGAGGCGTTGGTGGGAAAGACAAATTATTCATAGCGTATTTTAGTCAGAGTCTGAGTGGGGCAGCTTTGGAGTGGTACACCTGCTAAGATGCTAACAAGTGGTACACGTGGGATGATATGGCTCAGGCTTTTGCTAGGCACTTTCAGTATAATATAGAAATCGTCCCGGATCAAAAGTCCCTCGCCAAGATGGAAAAGAGGCCTAATGAAAGCTTTAGAGAGTACGGGCTCAGATGGAGAGAGCAAGCTGCCAGAGCCAATCCTCCGATGGAAGAAAAAGAGATGGTCGACTACTTTCTTCAAGCTCAAGAACCAACTTACTTTGGGCATTTGACCACGGCTGTGGGTAGGCCTTTTAATGATGTGGTAAAAATGGGAGAAATGGTAGCAGATGGGCTGAAGTCTAGCAAGATCATGAGTTATTCTGCTTTGAAAGTCACAACACAAGCAATTCAGAACGACACAGGAGCTTGCTGGGTCAAAAGGAACACGATGATGTTGCCATGGTTGTTTCAGAGTCATGACATGGATCGAAGGGTCCGCCTCACCAATATACCCAGCCTCAACTCCAACTCCAACCCCAAACCTATCCCCGAGCTCCACATAATCCACCTCAGTATTATCCTCCGAACAATGTCCAGTCATATGTCCAACCATCAGGTCACTGCCTATGGCGAGCGCCAGCACCGCATAATGCATTCTCGCCTTCACAACATTTTCGAGCACCCAACAACCCTAGAAAACAGGGTCAGGGAAGAGAACAAAGGCAAAGAAATAGTTTCATGCCAATTGGGGAGTCTTACACAAGCTTGTTTGAAAAGTTAAAGCATTCTGGCCTGATTGAGCCGCTACTCGGCTATACTCCAAACCCATATGAAAAAGGCTTTGATCCTACTGTACAATGCATGTACCACTCTAATGTCCAAGGGTATAGCATTGAAGATTGTCGTTCTTTGAAAAGGGAAATAGAAAGAATGATTCAAGAAGGGGTAATTATGATCAATGACAGTGACAGGGAGCATGTGCATCCTCTGAGGAACTTGCTGACTGAAGTTAATGATAATGAAGTTAATGGTTTTGGCAATATTGATGTGGAATCCAGTGGCTAAAATGCCATGCTTGGTAATTGGAAAGGCGCTCCATTTTTTGGTCAGCAAGAGTGGAGTTTTGGTGGTTTATTTTGTTGTCATTTCTATTGTCCGGGTTATTTTCAGGGTTGTAATCCGGATATTGTCTTGACTCAAACACTTCTATCCATTTATTTTGCCTAGTTTGTTTAGACGTAGTAGATCGTTCAGTGTTGTCTAGGTTTGTTCCTCGATTGTAACCCCAGTTTAGTTTGCTTGTTTTTTTGTTCAAACCCTTTCACCATCTATCTAATGCAATTTTTTGTTTTCTGTTATTTCTAGTCATTTTTGTTAGTTTTCTTTTGCCTTTTATAGTCCTTTCCTGTCGACTCTAGTGATATGACATGCACGCGTAATTCTCAGCCTGGTCTTTAAAAGTTAGTTTAGTCATGAAGCAATGAAATAATTTTGAAGATGATAGGGGCACATGAGGGAAATAAGATTAGATTTGGACATTGTGAGATCACTTCAAACCCGAATTGTGTGAAACTGGGGCAGATAGAACACAGAGAAACCCTATTGAAATGCATCATGCCGCATCAGGTTGAAGCCAAAGGCAAGTTTGCCCAAATTGATAGGGGTTGTTCGTGGTAATGAGAGTGAGGGTGTTGTCCAATGGTGCTTTGTAGTTAACGAATGTAGAAGGCAAGTGTGTAGAGATGACCATCAATTCCGATGCGGTCAAGAGATACTATGTATGATTTTATTTGGTTAAATTATATTTGTTTGTACTTGCCATATTTTGAAGATTGGAATGACAAAGGAATTTTGTTCTTCTATCTAAACACTTTATCCTTTGTTACCCCCTTTGAGCCTTATTTATTTCCTTTCATATCCCTCTTTCGGAATCAGTAGCAAAATCAGAAACACAAGCGTGAAAAATAAGTAAAGGAAAACTAAAAGAAAAATAAAAAGAATGAAAAGAAAAAAAAGAGAAAAGAAAAAAAAGAAGAAAGGAAAAAAGGAGAACAACAAAACAACAAAAAGAGAAAGGGAAGAAAGAAAAGAAAAGAAGAGAAAGAGGAAGAAAAAGAAAAGAAAAATCACAACAACAAAGTAATTCCTATGATGTGAACTACGTTTGACCTGATTCTTTTTAAGGATACGTAGGCAGCCTTACGGTTCAGTCCTATCAAAAAATAAAAATCCAAAAGTCCCCAAGCAAGAAACTGGGGCAGAAGTTATGGTTGTTGTAAGAAATCTGATTCCGAAAGTCGTAATTTTGAACCCATATTGAATTGTTTTGAGCTTTGATACCCTTTCTTTCTAACCCTTTACGGTCCAAAGAAAGACCTTTTGATCAGTCTTCAAGAGATGCCAAGTCGAGCAAGTAGAGGTGATTCATGTCAGGGGCAACACTCCGGTCCAAGCAGGAAAAATAATGAAAATGAGAGAGTCTTACTGGTAAAAACCCTCCCGGGCACCGTAAGGCAACGAAAGCTGAGAAGAATTAAAAATGAGAGAGTCTCATTGGTGAAAACCTTCAGGGCACCTTGAGGTGACTGTAAGTTGAGAGAAAGACCAAAATGAGAGAGGCTTGATAGTGAAAACCCTTCAGGCACTACAAGTCGAATAAGGACTGTGAATCAGATTGGATATGCAGAGCATTGAAGCCCAGTTTCATGGCAAAAAGGTATGACAAGAGCTGAACATCAGAATTGCTTAACAGAATAGGCCGCAAGCGCATGTCACGGTCATTAGAGTTGGTATCCACATCCGATAGGTTTCTACTTTGTAGTTTTCTTTTTAGGAATCATCTCTCTCCATTGTCCTTTACTCTATTCCCTTTTTCTTGTTCACTTCTTCTTCCTGAGTCTGTTTGGTCAGAATAAGTGAGAAATGACTCCAAAATTTTCCATCAGCTTTCCAATTGCACAAAACGAGATTTGGCTAGTACATCAAAGTGTCATAAGTCTGTAAAGAAACAACAAGCGCACTGAGCTGGTAATAATCAACATGCTTTGGGATCCCTGCAAAATACAAAGGTTTGGTACATATCAATTCATGGATAATGCAACAGATGGAGGGTGTTGGGTAAACGGATCAAAGGTATATTCTGTGAGAAGATTGACAAAAAGGGTGGACCAGTGACAAGCAAGATATTCCAAGCAGAAATCAAAAGTTATAGACCTTAAGGCCAAGGCCAATGGTTTAAATCAGGAAAGAGACACATGCGCACTGAAGTTGGTAACAATCAATATGCTTTGGGGATCAAGTGAAACACAAAGGTTTGGTAGATGTCGGTTCAGGAGCAATGCAACAGATAGAAGGTATTGTGTTCGAACGAAGAGAGGTATTTTCTAGGTTAAGGTTTACAAAGGAAGTGGTTAGTCAAGGAACAAGCAGGGTCTTCGAATGGAAATCAGTTATCATGTCAAGTGAAGGAGCAACAGACCTCCAAGCCAAGGCAGTAGTTTAAGCCAAGAAAGAACAGCATACACACAGAGTGGGGGCAATTTACGTGATTCAGGATTCATGTGAGACACAAAGGTCGGGTAGATGCCGGTTCATGAGCAATGCACCAAGTAGAGGATATTGGTTCTGAATAGAGAAAAGGTATTTCAGTGATACAGATGATAGAGAAAGTGGTTAATCAATAAACAGACAAGGTCTTCGAGTGGAAATCAGTTATCATGGGAGATATATGGGGTCAGATAAGAAGACTAGAAGTTAAAAACAACAGTTAGGAATCCTGCGGCTAAGGATCAGTCAGAAGGTCAAAAATTTTCAACCAAGATCAAGGCAGTCAGACGAAGTAGATCATGGAAAGGAGAAAACCATCCCCAGCAAGAGTATCACAACTAACCACCACATTTTAAACTGACAAGATTTTTCTTTGATTTGAAACAGGGGCAGAAAATGTCGTTTATGTCGGAGATACCCACCGTAAGGAAAGGGAAGCACCAAAACAAGTTTGGCCGTAAATTCTCAGGACACTCCTGGAAAATGGGACCTAGTTTAAAATTCAAAATAATCAGGAATAGCATAATTTAGCATAAATATATCCCAAAGGAATATAAGTTGGCTTAAAAGTTTGCATGTTTGAGCTAGAATCCAATTAGAAGTTTTCAGGACCCTCCTGTAAAATGGGACTTAGTCTAAAATTCAAAAGAGATATAAGTTGGCTTTAAAGCTTTCATTCGTAGGATAGGATTTAATTTGAAGTTTTCAGGACCCTGCCGGAAAATGGAACTTGCTTTAAAAATCAAAACTATCATGAGTAGAAGAATCTAGCATAAATGTACCCCAAGGAATATAA
The DNA here is from genome assembly GCA_026770625.1 of Nicotiana glauca. Taxonomy (NCBI): domain Eukaryota; kingdom Viridiplantae; phylum Streptophyta; class Magnoliopsida; order Solanales; family Solanaceae; genus Nicotiana; species Nicotiana glauca. The sequence continues at coordinate 27,153 of MU719238.1, read as the reverse complement.
GTTGGTTTCAAAGTTTACATGTTTGAGATAGGATTCAACTAGGAGTTTTCAGGACCCTCCTTAATAATGGGACATAGCTTTAAGAATTCCATTAAGTAACAAGATTTAGCATAAGTTCTGCTGCAAGGAAGTATAATTCAGCCATAAAATATTGTCACTCATAAGATAAGATTTGATAAGAAATTTTCAGGACCCTCCTGGATAATGGGATGTAGTTTTAAAAGTGTCTTAGATAACAAGATTCAACAGAAGTCACACCTTTAAGAAAATATAAACTTGTAATTGGGATCTAGCTTACAAATTTTTAGAGATATTTGGTAATAGGAGTCAATTAACACTCATGGATGCGCCCAGCTATCAAACTGGGGCAAAAAAGTTTCTTTCGTTTTGTCTATTTTGTTGAAGTCAGGTACCCATCTGAAGAACAGGGAAGACAACACGGATTTTAGGATAAAAGTAACAGTTGAAGTTTTTGGAAGTCAGGCGTCCACCTAGAGAACAAGGAACAATAGTAGAAGTTTTTGGAAGACAGGCGTCCACCTGGAGAACAAGGAACAATAGTAGAAGTTTTTGGAAGCCAGGCGTCCACCTGAAGAACAAGGAACAATAGTTGAAGTTTTTGGAAGTCAGGCGTCCACCTGGAGAACAAGGAACAATAGTAGAAGTTTTTGGAAGTCAGGCGTCCACCTGGAGAACAAGGAACAATAGTAGAAGTTTTTGGAAGTTAGGCGTCCACCTGGAGAACAAGGAAGAATAGTTGAAGTTATGGAAGTCAAGCGTCCACCTGGAGAACAAGGAACAATAGTTGAAGATTTTAGAAGTCAGGTGTCCCCCTGGAGAACAAGGAACAATAATTGAAGATTTTGGAAGTCAAGCGTCCACCTCGAGAACAAGGAACAATAGTTGAAGTTTTTGGAAGTCAGGTGTCCACCTGGAGAAAAAGGAACAATAGTTGAAGTTTTTGGAAGTCAGGCGTCCACCTGGAGAACAAGGAACAATATTTGAAGTTTTTGGAAGTCAGGAGTCCGCCTGGAGAACAAGGAAAAACAGTTGAAGTTATGGAAGTCAGGCGTCCACCTGGAGAACAAGGAACAATAGTTCAAGTTATGGAAGTCAGGCGTCCACCTGGAGAACAAGGAACAATAGTTGAAATATTTGGAAGTCAGGCGTCCACCTGGAGAACAAGGAAAAATAATTGAAGTTATGGAAGTCAGGCGTCCACCTGGAGAACAAGGAAGAACAATTCAAGTCAAGAAGTGAAGCACCCACCTGGAGAACCAAGGGAAGGCAACAATAGTCAAAAGAAGACAATTCAAGTTTCAAGGGGAAAAACAATCCAAGTTTCATAGGAAGGGAAGAAGCAGTTCAAGTTCAGCAATCTGGCATCCACCTAAAGAAAAGGGAAAGCATTCCAGATTACAATTCAAGTCGGCAACAAAGGAACTACTGTGGAATATACAAGTCAACAAGTCAACAAGACAACAACAGTCGCAAGATCAAGTTTGAAAATAAATCTTTGTAATTCATAGATAATAGCTTATTCTAGCTTCTTTATTTTTTTTATGGTGTAATGAGGATGTCAGTAAACAGTAGCACCATCACCAGCAACAGTATATCACAGCTTCATGGTAGTCCCAGCTACCGAAATTTCCCGAACTACATTGACATCATTCCTTTATAGCCAAGGATATGTAGAAAACCTTTGAAGCAGAGGTACGGTCAAATCTTTCAAAAAAATGCTTCACACGGAGTATTCAAATGGGCAAAAATCGCTCGTATCCGCTCACTTTATCTTTGCACGAAAACTCTTCGTGTTTTCGACCAAAGAACGGCAGCTGTGAGCACGTAATTTTTGCCTCACACGAATTACTCCCAAAGAACTCAAAAGAAAATAATTTTTCGCTTGTGTGCAATTTTGTGAATTTTTATGATATTTTATGTTATTGTTTGCATTTGTCGGTGCATGTTTATTTATTAAATTAATAAAAATATAAAAATATATTGCAATTGTATTTAGGATTTAATTAGATATTTTGGAATTAATTAATAACTAGGTGTTTTATAAAAATGAAAAAATCACAAAAAAAATAGTGTATTTTTTCATTTTTAGTAATTAATGTTGAATTCTATATTTAATTATTTTGGATAATTACTACTTAGAGTTAATTAGTATTTTGGGGGGATAATTTGGACAAGGATTAATCTAGGTTTGTATTTTTATTTTTATTAGAATTTTTAGAAAATAAATAGAAAGGAAAAGAATTAGAGGATCGAATTTGGGCCAAAAACTTCAAAGCCCAAATGAAATACACCTCAAACCTGCCCGAACACCCCGTCTAACCCAGCCCAATACAAACCCTAAACCGGTCTGTTTCAGCCAAGACCCAAACGGTGTCGTTTTTGTAACGGCTAACCCTGGCCGTTGATCTCTGATGATCAAACGGTCCGGAGTTTCGCTCGTTACCCAACCTGACCCGTGTCCCCGTATCCGGTCCCCATTAACTCCAAAACGACCCCGTTTTCCCCCCACTAATTAATCTGAATTGTTGATGTTGCTCAATCCAACGGTTCATGTTAATTACCTCTTTTTAATATACCAACACCCTCCAAACCCCTTACCCCAAATCAACCCTCCCCCCCGTCTCTCTACAAAGATAGCTTTGTCTTCCACCGCCTTACGCCGCCGAAAATCGCCCACGGTGGCGGTCAGTCACCAAACCCCACCAAAATTACACCCCAAACTCCCCTCAACCTCCTCTTCCCAAATATCCAAACCACTACCCTCGAATCTTGCTGGAACCCGTCGAATTTTGAATCTAAGGTCGAGCCCTAAAAGTTCAAAATCGATTTTTGATGAACCCAGTGACCTGTATCGGTCTAGACCTTTAGTTTTCCACGATTAGAATAATAATTCATCACAAAACTGTTCTTCATAAAGAACAAGTGATTGAAATCAGTTTCGTATGAATCGTGGTATCAAGTTTGATTTCAAGTCTAATCGGTGAGTTTCCTTAATATTTATGTTCGTTTTAGTATTTCCACTCCTCGTGCCCACCACCGCCAGTTGCTCACAACTTCTCACCGGTGCATCAGTGCTCCTCCTCTGAATGTGCCCGAACCATCAGAGTATTGCTTCCCGTATCTTGTCCTCCATGGGGGCCACACCCACCCTCTCTCGAATGTCTTTATTCCTAATCTTATCCATCCTTGTATGCCCACACATCCACCTCAACAATCTCATCTCTTCTACTTGCATCTTCTGAATGTGTGAGTTTTTAACCGGCCAACACTCAGTCCCATACAACATGGTCGGTTTAACCACTACTCTATAAAACTTACCTTTTAGTAACGGTTGCAGTTTCTTGTCATACAGGACTCCCGTTGCTAACCTCCACTTCATCCACCCTACCTCTATACGATGTGTGATATACTCGTTGATTTTCCAGGTCCCCTGGATAACTGACCCCAGGTACTTGAAACTACCCCTCTTAGGGATGATTTGAGAGTCAAGCCTCACTTTCACTCCCACGTCTGTCGGCTCGGGCCCAAATTTGAACTCGAGATATTTCGTCTTCGTCCTGCTCAACTTGAAACCTTTAGAATCAAGGGCCTTTCTCCAAACCTCTAGCCTCTCATTGATGCCATGTCTTGTCTCATCAATTAGGACTATGTCATCAGCAAATAGCATGCACCATGGCACCTCCCCTTGAGCAAAAAATAAAAATTCTAAAAGGTTTAGTGTGCAAAAATTGATTCCTTTATGCTGCCCTAAGGCTTACCTATAAAGGCACTCTTTCTTCATTCACAAGGTAGAGATTTTAGAAACTAAAAAATCCTAAAAAAATGAAACAGCTGAGTCTAGAAGAGAAATTCTTAGAGAACATAGAAATCCTGGCATTTCTTTGGTGAAAGCTGCTCAAACTTTGCTTATTTCTGGTTTTCTGATCTTTTCTTAGTTAGAAATTCTGAAAAGTTTCAAAGTCTTGCATTTGGGTAGAAAATGGCTTGAGTCTGGGGGTTTCAAAATTGGTTCGAGTGTTGTTTGTTACTTCTTCATTGCTGATTCTGGGCTGACTCTACTGTTGTTGTTGTTAACTTCTTATTCTCCTTGTTTCTTTCTTAACTTCCAGGTACATATTCTTGATTCTAGACATGTAAGAAGGGTTCATGTGTTTTGAAGAAATGAAGATCTCCATACTTGCAAGTTGTTTTCCTATTTTTTTTCTTTTTTCATTCGACTTTTTAATTCATGCCTTCTGTTTTAGCATGTTTAATAGTGATGTTATGCCATGAACATTTGAGACTTGTAATTAGGACTCTTATTTGTATTTGTTAATTTCAGCTTGTTTTCGAATCATTTTTCATGAATTTGACTAGTTGTGTTATCATGAGACCAATATGAAATAGTTACTGCCACTTTAGAGTTTTCTTTTGAGCAAAATGATGTACTCTTAGTGGTACTAGACTTAAGGATATTCTTCAATAAATGATCTAGGCTATTTTTTGTCCTTTGAAAATGAATGAGTTGAAAGGCTATGCTTGTCTGATTGTTCCTAAATTTAAACACACATTATTTCCCTCTGAAGGGACTCGATGTTGAGTCCCAGACCTTCAGCAATTGGCCTTGCATCAGATTTGGGCTCTTCCTGGGCCCAACATTTATTTTTGAATGATGCAACTAGTTGGGTCTAAGGCAGACCTGGCCCAAAGTGTTTGAATGTTAAAATCCAGAAGTCCAATTAGTTGGTTCATGTTTAAGTAGCTGAAATTCAGAAGTAAAAAATGTTAGTTCAACTTCATGTTTCATAAAGTTTTTGGTTGATTGGTATTTTATTCATTTTGTACAATTGTTAGTTCTGAAAGTTTGGGCCTAAAGATGGCCCAAGTAATGGACGTTTAATCTCAGATTCAATGGCAGTTTAGTGTCCATGGACGTCCACTCCTCATTAAGAATTGGGATCTTTTAGGCCCAAGCCTGAAGCCATTTTAAATGGGTTCGTATAGTTGTTGTTTGCTGAAGCAATTTTTCTTTGAGTTAATTATTTTTTTTAATACGATGCCTATTAGTTAATAAGCAGGGTCGAACTTTTAGTCTAAAATAATTAGAATTCTATTAAGCCTTCCTTAATTAATTAATTGGGTTCTTGAAAGTAGGTTTGAGGTATGCCATATTAAGCAAGATATAGTAATGGCCCTCAAAAGCTTAGTTTGAGTCCTTTTTTAAAATTTGGAATCGAGGTGTGCCGTGCCAAATGAAATCTCAAAATGCATGGCCCTCACTTAATTAATTTTAATCCTTAGAAATTGAGGCGTGCCATTCAGTTGAATTTTTCATGGCCCTCGCAAATTCGAAAGTGCATAGTTTGCTTTAGGCACGCTATTTTAAAAAAATTACTTTCCTAAACTCGGGTGTGCATTTCATGTGACCCAAAATTAAAATCTCAACAACGTTATATAAAATGTGTCGCGGACCGCGGGTGCATTTCATGTGGCGTGATTCAAAGATATATTTTTGATAACGTTGAATCTTCCTAAAATTAATTAAAAGCGGTTAATAATTTAAAATTATACCATAGGCTAAAACATGTATTAAAATCAGATAATAAGCCAATTATGATAGTTTTAAGCAACCGTGCTAGAACCACGGAATTCGGAGGTGCCTAAAACCTTCCCTCGGGTTAACAGAATTACTTATTCAGAATTTCTGGTTCGCAGACTTCAAAAGGAAAGTCGAATTTTTCTCGATTTGGGATTTTAAAATAAAATCGGTGACTTGGGACACCAGAAAATAAACCATCCCAAGTGGCGACTCCGAATAAAATTAAATAAATAATCCCATCTAGAATAATATCACTTAAATTGGAAAAACTCCCTTATATACACTTTCGGGTGTGTAAAAAGGAGGTGTGATAAATTTCGTCGAAAGTCAACAAGTTGGAAATGTTATAACTTGTACTTTTGGGGTGAGACTAGGGTGCTCAAAATAATAAGGAGTTTATGTTATGATTTATTTTTGTCTTATGATAGTCGTGTGTTATATTTTTAAGTCAAGCGAGTTGTGGAACAAAAGTTGGCAAAGATCATCACAAGTTACATTCATAAATATGTTGAACATTAGGACAAATGTAGCTGAGCTTTTCTCCCAATATACTTGGAATTAGGGGATTATCTACGTACCAAATTGACTATATACGAGTCTATTTTCTAACGTATTAAACAATTCATCAATACAAAATAGGTGTAGAGAGCTATTTGCAGTTTCGCGAGACTGCGCAAACTGCATAGTTGACAAGTAGGCATGTCACTAAAGCTTTTTGAGCAATACATTTCGTGTGATATGAGGTCTTTTGGGGACATATTATATACCACATTGAAGGTCGTGGAATTTAGTTTCTAATTCTCTAAACCTTTCGTCCATACAACATTCGGATAAAAATATATAAGCATTAGAAGATGGGCCAATGCTAGGGTGCCAAACTAGCACCTTCTTGACTTTTCAAAAAATGGATACATATAGGCCTTATGTCATCTCTTTCTTCACTTTTCCACATACCATGACCAGAATAAGACCCCTAAACTTATCCTCAAGCTCTCCACAAGGGTTTCCAATAATATTAACATCCTGAGTACGAAATCAAGAAGAGATAACACTAGAACGATCCCTACGACGTAAGTATCATTATATCGCCTCTCTTTTTCTTTGTAGTTGTGAGCACGTGATTTTTTTCCTATGAGAATTACTCCCAAAAATTCAAAATAAAATAATTTTCCTTTGTGCGCAATTCTGAGAATTTTCATGGTGTTTTCAGTTTATCGTTTGCATGTGTGTGTATGCATATTTATTTGATCAGTTAACAAGAAAATAACAAAAAATAGGTTGCATTTGCATGTGGGATTTAATTTTATAATTTTTAGTTAAATAATAAATTACTTATTTTATAAAATGAAGAAAAAATACAAAAATAGGCAATTTAATGTTTAACTTTTATTTTTGTATTTGATCACTTGTGATAATTTTTGTTTAAAAGTTGATTAGTATTTAAGGTAGGTTAATTTAGGTTTTTAATTTAATTTGGGATTTTAGTCTTAGTTTTGAAAAGGGGAAGAAATTAATTGAGAGGAAAATTGAAGAAGAAAATAAAATCAAAGTGTTGGGCCAATTTTGATTTTCATCAGCCCAATTGACTCCCCCACCCGGTCTAATTTGATTCAGCAGCTTGACCATCCAAACGACATCGTTCTGTTATACCCAATCTGGACCGTTGAATTAATTTGATCAACGGTCCACAATCTCACCCAATACCCGACCCAGACCCGACCTACCACAGCCCTGACCCTCACTAAACCAAACGACGTCGTCCCCTATAAGGGAATTGATCCAGGCCATTGATCTCAATTGATCTAACGGTCTGAATTTATCCCCTAATTTGGTATATAAGCGTAAGCCATACCCGCCCTCTCAGAACCCCCCTCCCCCCCACCAAATTAGACCCCCATTTACCTTGTCTCTAACCCTAGAGACCTCCTCTGTAATGCCACCATCCCCACCCACCTGAAATCGCCTCATGGCGGTTCCGGTGGTCCAATCCCTGCCATTTTTACACCATGACCCCTCCTCAACCTCCCCATTCCGATTATCCAAACACTTTTCCTCGAAACCCAGCCCACTCGAATCTTAAATCCAAGACATGAATCCTAGCGCCGCCACAAGATCCCATGGTGGTGGCGCCACCACCAAACCTTCCTAAACCAACACCCCATAACCTCCCTGACTCCCTCACCCCAAATCCATACCTAGTCTCCCTCGAATCCGGTCCAAATCCCTCAAATTTTAGATCGGATGAACTGAGCCTTAATTTTTGACTCAAAGTTCAACGGGAACCACGAGGCTTTTTGGATCGAATTGGACCTTAGTCATGTGTTTTCACATTGAAAACACACGATTAAGGTCCGTTTCGATCCAAATCAGAAGAACGAGGAAGCAATTTTCATAATATGGTCTGCTTGGCGTTTAGGTATTTTCAATCCTGTTTTCTTTTCTTTTATCTTGTATTTTTCGTTTAATTTCCAGTCTTCTTCTCCTCCTGCTTCGTTTCTGTTCTGTCTCTGTGTTGAACTAAGTTTGTTCGTATGCTTAAAATTAAAGATTAGTTCATCATTGAATTAAA
>MU719232.1:43203-89255 GCA_026770625.1 Nicotiana glauca | reverse complement strand
GGCCCGTTTAGACCGTTTAGACCGCGGGCCCGGTCCGGTCCCGGTCCCGGCCCAGCCCACCATACAGCCTTAGCTTAAATACACGATCATTAGGTAGATTAAACACTAAAATTTAGTAAAAATCAAGGGTTAGAGCTAGACCTAGGATTTTAGCAAAACTAAGTTTTAAGCATGAAAATTGTTATGTAATGAACTAGAAATCATATATTTGTGATCCTTAGGTGATAGAGAACAACTTCCTTCGAAAAATCTCGGAATCCGGGCACGTGGGCCCGTGGTCGGAATTTAGGAAACTTGTGGGAAAGGTTGGGAAATCACATAAATAGTTAGAATTCAACCTTGTAAGCCTTTATTGACTAGTTCTTGCTTTATTTTAATTAGTTTGTGCTCGTTCGGCTACGAATCGAGGGTTTGAGATTGTTCATGATATTGGAAGTGCGCTTCGAAGTGAGGTGAGTCTCCTTTCTAACCTTGTAAGAGGGAATTGTCCCTATAGGATTAATGAACAAATAATTATTGCTAAATACGGGGGCTACGTACGCACCAAGTGTCGAGAGTCCGTGCATAGCTACTACTATGTTGATTGTCCGGGTAGTGTAGGACCCACATCATGCTTTATTTATGAAAGTCTCCATATTAATTATCTAATGAGATCACTTAGGATGTGTTAGAGACTTGAAAGAAGATAAAAGCAACTTGCACACTTGTTGAACATTGTATGGTATACTTGACTCTAAATGTGTCTTTTGTGCGTATTTTTGATATTGCCTGATATTTGTGGATCGGGCCGATCGCCTCGGTACGAATAGATGCATCTATAGGCGCGTCGTCGACCCTTGGCAAGTGCACAGTTTCTTTCTGTTGGTTCGGGCCGTCGCCTCGGTATTATGTGTGCATGTTTAATTGTGGGGAAGCTTATACTTGATTGTGTTGCTATTGTCCCAAAATGATAAATTATAAACCTAATATAGTGAAGTACTTGACTTATGCCACTTGCCATAAACTGTTGATACTTGTAATTTCCATAATTTGAACACATTATACATATATATATATATATATATATGATATTTGACCTTAGTAAGTATCGAGTCGACTTCTCGTCTCTACTTCTTCGAGATTAGACGGGATGCTTACTGGGTACATGTTGTTTATGTACTCATGCTACGCTTCAATACTTAAATGTACAGGGTTTGAGGCAGGTGGACCTGGACATCATTCTGGTGCGTACCAGTGTGCACATCTGGGACTTCTACAGTGAGCTGCTTCTCCTTCATGCCGATCCGCATATGAAAAAGTCTTTTCTCTGTATTTTGTTTCTATCTATCCTGATTCAGATAGTAGGATAGTGTATTATTCTTTTGTGTATATTCTACTAGTCGCTCGTAGCTTGTGACACCGGGTTCTGGCACACACAGTAGTAGACATTTATTTTGGGTTGTATTGTCATTTTGACATATTATGATCTTTACGGGCCTTACCTTTACTTCGAAAACTTGTTATAATTGTCTCTGGTTAAAGTAAAAATGAGAATTAAGTCACATTTTCGCATTTGGCTGGCCTGACAATGGTGTCGGGTGCCATCATGACCTATTATGGAAAATGGGTCATAAGAACATGGTATCAGAGCACTAGATTCACGTAGGTCTCATAAAGCTATGGACAAACCTAATAGAGTCTTGTAGATCGGTACGAAGACGTTTGTATTTATCTTCGGGAGGCTATATGGCATTAGTAAAAAAACTACTCTTTATTCATTTCTATCGTGCAATGGTTAGTGTGCTAAATTTCCCTCTTCTATTCGCTCACAGATGGAGAGGACTCGTACTGCCAACGTTCCAGACCCGGAAGAGCTGCTCCCCTTATCGCAAGAGGCCGGGGGAGGGCACCGGCCCGTGGTAGGGGATGCGGGCGTCCCAAAGCTATTCCAGATGCACCACCACCAGATCCTGTGAGGGATCCCTTTATTGAAGAGCAGGGCGAGGTGCCCGCAGCTGTGCCTACTCCAGTGGATTTTATGACTGCGTCGGGATTTCAGGAGGTCATGGGCCGCATGCTACGTTTCCTAGACACTATGACTCAGGATGGTTTATTTCCAGCAGACCCAGCTGCTTCACAAGCACGAGGGGGAGCACAGACCCCTACTGCTCAGGTTCCAGGACATGCAACTGCGGTATATCAGACTCCAAGTGCACTACCCGCAGATGGGGTTCAGCCAGTTACTGCAGTTGCGCCCCAGCCCAGGCTAGCTGTGGATTGCGATTCGCAGAAGTTACTAGACAAATGGACTAGACTTCACCCTCCAGTCTTCGGGGGTGAGCTTCATGAGGATGCTCAGGACTTCATCGACAGGTGCAGGTACAAATTGCACGCCATGAGGATATTGGGGTCACATGGAGTCGACTTCATTACTTTTCAGCTTGAGGGCAGGGCCCGTAGATGGTGGCAGACCTATGTTCTTGGCAGGTCCGCTGGTTTCCTCCCATCACCTGGGGTCAATTCCTACAGTTGTTCCTAGACAGGTATATTCTGCTCTCTGAGAGGGAAGAGATGCGGTATCAGTTTGAGCACCTTGAGCAGAGTCAGATGTCTGTGACCGACTATGAGGCGAAGTTTTTTGAGTTATCCCTCCATGCACTTATAATACTCCCTACATATACAGAGAGAGTGCGGAGGTTTGTCACCGGGTTGTAGCCCCGTATTTGATCAGGTATGGCCTGAGAAGTGGAGATGGGTATAGAGTATCAGCTTGTGGTTGAGATTGCTCGCCGGATTGAGGGGTATCGCCAGAGGGGTAGAGAGCAGATACAGCAGGACAAGAGATCCAGATTCTTTGGAGAGTTCAGAGGTGCCCCAGCTAGGGGTAGAGGTCAGTATGGGAGGGGTCAGCCCAGTAGGCCCCCATCTTCAGCACCACCACCTCCCGCTCGGGGTGCTCCAGCACGCCCCTATTTCAGTGCCATGCCAGAGAGTTTCTACCGCCCACCAACTATTCAGGGTTCCTCCAGTGGGTATTCAGGTCCTCAGGGTTCTTCTGGTTCCTACTTCAGTGCTATGCTGGAGAGTTCATATCGTCCACCGTCCATCCAGACTCCTCCCACGAAATCTACGAATCATCAGGGCAGCAGGTCACCGTACCGCGTTGTTTGGAGTGCAGAGACCTCGGTCACATGAGGAGATCCAGCCCCAGGCTTAGGGGCAAGGCAGTGTAGCAGGGGCAGCAACCCATGACTCCAGCACCAGTAGCCCATCCACATAGAGGTGGAGGACAGACTAGTAGAGGCCGTCCCAGAGGTGGGGGTCAGACGGGTAGAGGTCAGCCCGCTATTGCTCAAACGGGTGGAGGCCAGACAGCTGGTGCTCCAGCTAGATTCTATGCTCTTCCAGCCAGGCCAGATGCATTGGCCTCAGATGCCGTCATCACATGTATTATTCCGTCAGCAGTAGGGGTGCTTCGGTATTATTTGATCTAGGGTCTACTTATTCATATATGTCATCTCTATTTGCTCGATTCCTGGTCACTTCTCCTAAGCCTTTGGATATTTTTGTTCATGTGTCCACTCCTATGGGTGTTTCTGTGGTTGTGGACCGGATCTACCGGTCTTGTGTGGTTACTTTCTGTGGTTTTGAGACTAGAGCATATCTTCTGTTGCTTGATATGATCGATTTTGAGGTTATCCTGGGCATGGACTGGTTATCTCTGTATCACGCCATTCTAGATTGCCATGCCAAGACTGTTTCACTAGCAATGCTAGGATTGTCGAGATTGGAGTGGAAGGGTTCCACAGTTGATACGCCTAGCAGGGTTATTTCTTTTCTGAAGGCTCAGCGTCTGGTTGAGAAAGGGTGTTTGGCTTATTTAGCTTATGTGCGAGACACCACCACAGAATCTCTGACGATTGATTCAGTGCCAGTAGTCCGAGAGTTCGTCGATGTTTTTCCTTCTGACCTTCCTGGCATGCCTCCAGATCGTGATATTGACTTCTGTATTGATTTGGCTCCAGGCACTCAGCCTATATCTATCCCACCATACCGTATGGCTCCTAAGGAGTTGAAGGGGCAGTTGGAGGAGTTGTTGGCAAATGGGGTTTTTAGGCCCAATGTATCGCTTTGGGGTGCACCAGTGCTATTTGTGAAGAAGAAGGATGAGACTATGCGGATGTGCATTGATTACTGCCATTTAAACAAAGTCACCATCAAGAACAAGTATCCATTGCCCCGTATTGATGATTTGTTTGACCAGCTGTAGGGTGCTAGGGTGTTCTCTAAGATTGACTTGAGGTCAGGGTATCATCAGTTACAGATTCGGGATTCAGATGTTCCGAAGACTGCATTCAGGACTAGATATGGCCACTATGAATTTCTGGTGATGTCCTTTGGCTTGACTAATGCTCTGGCGGCATTTATGGACTTGATAAACAGAGTATTCAGGCCTTATATTGATTTTTTTGTCATCGTCTTCATCGACGACATCTTGATATACTCACATAGCCTGGGGAAGCACGAGCAACATTTGAGAGTAGTGCTTCAGACCTTGCAAGAGCAACAACTTTATGCTAAGTTCTCCAAGTGTGAGTTCTGGCTAGAGTCAGTGGTATTCTTGGGGCATGTAGTGTCCGAAGAGGGTATTAAAGTGGATCCTAAGAAAATTGAGGCAGTTCAGAGTTGGCCACGTCCTACTTCAGTGACCAAGATCAGGAGTTTCTTGGGGTTAGCAGGTTACTACTGGCGATTTGTGCAAGGATTTTCATCTATTGCATCACCTCTGATCAGATTGACCCAAAAGGGTGCTCCATTCTGTTGGTCCGATGATTGTGAGGAGAGCTTCCAGAAGCTCAAGACGGCTTTGACTACAGCACCAGTTCTTGTGTTGCCTTCCGGTGCAGGGATGTATACGGTATATTGCGATGCTTCTCGTGTCGGCTTGGGGTGTGTATTGATGCAGGAGGGGTGAGTTATTGCATATGCTTTACGTCAGCTGAAGGTTCATGAGAAGAATTACCCTATGCACAATCTAGAGTTGGCGGCGATTGTTCATGCTCTTAAGATATAGAGGCGTTATTTGTATGGGGTGTCATGTGAGGTTTACACCGACTATCGCAGCTTGTAGCATTTGTTCAAGCAGAGGGATCTTAATTTGAGACAACGCAGGTGGCTTGAGTTACTAAAGGATTATGACATTACCATTCTTTATCATCCAGGTAAGGTGAATGTGGTCGCGGATGCCTTGAGCAGAAAGGCGGAGAGCATGGGTAGCTTGGCCTGTTGAGATGAGACCATTAGCTTTGGAAATCTAGTCTTTAGCTAACAGACTTGTGAGGTTGGACATTTCGGAGCCTAGACGAGTTCTAGTATGTGTGGTTGCCCAGTCTTCGTTATTGGGGCAGATTAAGGCCCGACAGTTCGACGATCCACATTTGGTGGTTCTCAGAGAGACGGTACTTCAGGGAGGTGCCAAGGAGATTTTTATTGGCGAGGATGGTACGTTACGGCTTTAGGGCCATGTGTGTGTTCCTAATATTGATGGCTTGAGAAAGAGGATTCTAGATGAGGCCCATAGTTCGAGGTACTCCATTGATCCGGGTGCCACGAAGATGTATCATGACTTGAGGCAGCATTACTGGTGGCGGAGGATGAAGAAGGACATCGTGGAGTATGTAGCTAAATGTTTGAATTGTCAGCAGGTCAAATACGAGCACCACAGGCTAGGTGGCCTACTTCAGTGGATGCCCATTCCGGAATGGAAGTGGGAACGCATCACCATGGATTTTGTAGTTGGGTTGCCACGGACCTTGCAGAAGGTTGATTCAGTGTGAGTTATTATGGATATGTTGACCAAGTTGGCGCACTTCATTCCAGTGGCGACTACTTATTCAGCAGAGAGATATGCTCAAATTTACATTCGGGAGATAGTTAGGTTGGACGGTGTGCCTTTTTCCATCATATCAGACAGAGGCCTTCAGTTCACTTCCCATTTTCGGAGAGCTGTTTAGAGTGAGTTGGGGACCCGTGTAGAGCTTAGTAGGGCATTCCATCCTCAGACCGATGGGCAGTCGGAGCGGACAGTTTAGATCTTAGAGGATATGCTTAGAGCATGTATGATTGACTTTGGAGGGCAGTGGGATCAGTTCTTGCCCTTGGCGGAGTTTGCATACAATAACAACTATCAGTCCAGCGTAGAGATGGCCCCGTATGAGGCTTTATATGGTCGGCGTTGTCGTTCTCCTATCGGGTGGTTTGAGCCTGGTGAGGCTAAGTTAATTGGTTCATATTTGGTACGGGATGCTTTGGATAAGGTAAAGTTGATTCAAGAGACACTCCGCACAGCTCAGTCCAGACAGAAGAGTTACTCAGATCAGAAGGCGCGTGATGTATCATTCATGGTTGGCGAGAAGGGTCTCTTGAAAGTCTCGCCAATGAAGGGCATTATGAGGTTCGGGAAGAAGGGAAAGCTAAGTCCAAGGTTTATTGGTCCCTTTGAGGTGTTGAGGCAAGATGGAGAGGTTGCCTATGAGCTTGCTTTACCTCCCAGGTTATCAGGAGTTCATCCCATTTTCCATGTATCGATGCTTCGGAAATATAATGCCGACCTATCTCATGTGTTGGATTTCAGTACCATTCAGTTAGATGAGAGCTTGTGCTACGAGGAGGAGCCGTTGCCATTATTGATAGACAGGATCGCCGGTTGAGGTCCAAGAGGATTTCTGTGGTAAGGGTCTAGTGGAGGGGCCAATCGGTTGAGGAGGTGACCTGGGCGTCCGAGAAGGACATGCGGAGCAGTCCAGGTACTTTTCTATGTCCGTTCGAGGACGAATGTTTATTTAAGAGGTGGAGAATGTAACGACCCGAATGGTCATTTTACATTTTAGAACCCCGTTCCCTTAAATAAAACTTCCCGCACTTACTTTAACTAAATTATGACTTGCGGGGAGGGGTGGTTTGGAAGTTGGAAGAGTTTTGAGTAAGAATATGTCCATTTGCTTCTTTAAGTTTCTCTAAAAAGGCCAAATTTAACTTCGGTCAACTTTCTTGGGAAACAAACCCATATTCGTGATTTGACGATCTTGGAGAGTCCATGGGAAACTATGGGACCTGGGCGCATGCCCGGAATCGAAGTCTGAGGTCCCTAGCCCCATTAATAAATTTTTCTATGAAATTGTTAAATTGAGGTTTTAAATATTTAAATAAACTAAGAAATCATTGTTTTCCTAGGTATCAGGCTCGGATTTTGATTTCAAAACTTGGTACAGGTCCGGAATGTCGGTTAAGACCTACCTGTGAAATTTGGTGTCAATTCGAGTAGTTTAAGGGCGTTTTGACCCGTTGGAAGAAAACATAGAACTTGAAGTTCAATGATTTGGTTTATTTGGTTTTGGGATTTGATTCCTCGATTCGGCATTGTTCTGAGTGTTTCGAGGGTTCGAGTAGGTCCGCCTCATGATTTCGGACTTGTTGGTATGTTCGGGCAGGGCTCGGTAGCCCCGAGCGTCTAACGAGAGAGGTTCGAGTGAAGTTTGAAATTGAGGAAGGGCTGCAGCTTTTGCTGCTTCTGTCATAACCGCATCTGCGGCTCTTGGACCGCAGAAGCGGTACCGCATATGTGGCCTTCTCATCGCAAAAGTGGAAGGGGCCAGGCCCAGGCCCAGGGGAAACCGCAAAAGTGGCTCAGCGACCGCAGAAGCGGTCCCGCTTAAGTGGACCCAGACCGCAGAAGCAGTCCAACTTCCCGAGGCCCAGTACTGCAGAAGTGGTTGGGCGTCCGCAGAAGCAGACTCGCAGAGGCGGGAGCCTGATTGCAGAAGCGGTCCAGGCTTCTTTAGTCACTTCCGCAAAAGCGACCCATTTTCGCAGAAGCGGACCCCGCAGAAGCGGGAATCCCACCGCAGAAGCGGAAGCAGCTGGGTAGAAGGGTTCATTTAATTTGAACCCAAAGCCATTTTTAACATTTCTCATTCCACACTTAGGAGATTTGGGTGCTTCCAAGAGAGGGTTTCCACATAGCTTGGTAAGGTAAGTAATTTCCCTTCATCCTTAGCTTAAATACATGAACATTAGGTAGATTAAACACTAAAATTTAGTAAAAATTAAGGGTTAGAGCTAGACCTAGGGTTTAAGCAAAACTAAGATTTAAGCATGGAAATTGTTATGTAATGAACTAGAAATCATATATTTGTGATCCTTAGGTGATAGAGAACAACTTCCTTCGAAAAATCTCGGAATCCGGGCATGTGGGCCCGGGGTCAGAATTTAGGAAACTTGTGGGAAAGGTTGGGAAATCACTTAAAGAGTTAGAATTCAACCTTGTAAGCCTTTATTGACTAGTTCTTGCTTTATTTTAATTAGTTTGTGCTCGTTTGGCTACGAATTGATGGTTTGGGATTGTTCATGATATTGGAAGTGCGCTTCGAAGCGAGGTGAGTCTCCTTTCTAACCTTGTAAGAGGGAATTGTCCCCATAGGATTAATGAACAAATAATTATTGCTAAATACGGGGGCTACGTACGCATCAAGTGGCGAGAGTCCGTGCGTAGCTACTACTATGTTGATTGTCCGGGGTAGTGTAGGACCCGCATCATGCTTTATTTATGAAAGTCTCCATATTAATTGTCTAATAAGATCACTTAGGATGTGTTAGAGACTTGAAAGAAGATAAAAGCAACTTGCACACTTGTTGAACATTGTATGGTATACTTGACTCTAAATGTGTCTTTTGTGCGTATTTTTGATATTGCCTGATATTTGTGGATCGGGGCGATTGCCTCGGTATGAATAGATGCATCTATAGGTACGACGTCAACCCTTGGCAAGTGCACAGTTTCTTTCTATTGGTTCGGGCCGTCGCCTCGGTATTATGTGCGCATGTTTAATTGTGGGGAAGCTTGTACTTGCTTGTGTTGCTATTGTCCCAAAATGATAAATTATAAACCTAATGCAGTGAAGTACTTGACTTATGCCACTTGCCATAAACTGTTGATACTTGTAATTTCCGTGATTCGAACACATTATACTTATATATATAATGTTTGACCTTAGTAAGTATCGAGTCGACTTCTCGTCTCTACTTATTCGAGATTAGACGGGATACTTACTGGGTATATGTTATTTATGTACTCATGCTACGCTTCTGTACTTAAATGTACAGGGTTTGAGGCAGGCGGACCTGGACATCATTCTGGTGCGTACCAGTGAGCACATCTGGGACTTCTACGGTGAGCTACTTCTCCTTCATGCCGATCCGCAGCCAAAGAAGTCTTTTCTCTGTATTTTGTTTCTGTCTATCCTGATTCAAACAGTAGGATAGTGTATTATTCTTTTGTGTATATTCTACTAGTCGCCCATAGCTTGTGACATCGGGTTCTGGCACACACAGTGGTAGACATTTATTTTGGGTTGTATTGTCATTTTGACACATTATGATCTTTACTGGCCTTACCTTTACTTCGAAAACTTATTATAATTATCTCTGGTTAAAGTAAAAATGAGAATTAAGTCACATTTCCGCATTTGGCTGGCCTGACAATGGTGTCGGGCGCCATCATGACCTATTATGGAAAATGGGCCGTGACAATGATTAAGCCAAGTGGCAAGCTATAATGAAGCCACTTGAAAATTTTAAGACAATATTAATAATTAAAAATTATAAATGGAAACATAATTAATTAAAGTAGTTGAATTAATCTTATACGTAATCTAAATAGATTATAAACAAATCTAATCTATATTTATATAATTTATATATTGGTATCTATAGCTATATCTATATTTTATATCTATATATTGATCTACTCATAGATTTTCTTATAAATTAGCTAGAAATATGGAGGTGAAAAATTAATTAAAAAGCTATAATAGAAACAAAATAAAAATAAAAATAAAAAGACATAAATTGAGATAATATATAACTATTTATAGTGGCGAATTCAGAATTTTTAAATCATGGGTGCTCAATTATTCTTAATTTAAAAGTTGCTGCTTAGATGGATGCTTAATAAATATATTTGTATCAAGTACCAGTTTTTCTATATAAATAAATAATAGGTTTTCAAAAGCAATGGGTGCAGAAGCACCCATAATAGGTAACGTGGATCTGCCATTGACTATCTATACTTGTGATGGAGTTAAATTATAAAATAAAGTGGCGTCTTAAGAAGAAGACACACGGCAAAGTAAGACAAAATAAACAAGAATTTAGGAAAGACTTAGGATAAATTTAAAAATATAAGAAGAAAATATAATGTATTAATTTTGTATAACAATCAAAGATTTGAAAAAATCTTCATTTTTAATTGGACTAATAAGTAATAAATGCCTTAAAGTTATGGGATATTGTACATCCTATTTAAAATTACTTTGCCGCTTTAATTTTAGGCATTTAAAAGGGTTATTTGCAAGAAATATATATTTGAAAGGGTAACATTGAAATAATTTATTTTTAAGCCTACTTGCTTTTTCCTAATTTGACATTGACTTTTTGTAATATCGTTAACTTCTCGAAAATCATAAAATCTATAAACCAAATTCCAAGAGAATATGTGTGCGCTATATATATATATATATATATATATATATATATATATATATATATATATATATATATATATATAAAATTCGCATTGTGATTGAGCCAAGTGACAAATTATTATAAAGGCACTTGGCAATTTAGGATAATATTAATACTAATACTTAAATTAAAATATAATAGATATTCTTTTGAATCTGAATGAAAAGAAAGTGAATATTTTTATAAAGATATTATCTGTCATATCTTAGTTAATAAGATTTAAAAAAATTACATTGAAAGATAAAATAACACCACTATCTTATTTAATTATATAGATAAAAGTATAGATATTATAAAAAAATACGATAAATTTAGACATTAATATGAACAATAGAATTAAAAAACTTAAAAAAAAAGAAAAAAATATAAATAAAATAGTTTCATTATAGAAATATTTGAAGGATAAGACTTATCTGATTTTTGGGAAGAGAAAGAATTTTAAATAATAATGAATAAAATTTGCATTGTGGTTAAGCCAAATGACAAACTACTATAAAACCACTTGGCATTTTAGGATAATATTAATACTAATGCTTAATTTAAATTTAATTTTTGTTTTGATCTGAATGAAAAGAAAGTGAATATTTTTGCAAAAATATTTTCTGCCCTATCTTAATTAGTAAAACTTAAAAAATAAATAAATTAAAAGATAAAAACAACACCTCTATATTAATTAATTATAAATACAATAATATAGGCATTATTAAAAAATAATAAATTTAAACATTAATATGAATAATAGAATAAAAGTAAAAAAATTTTACTACAAGAAAAAAAAATATTTTTATTTATAATGTATTATAATGGAAGTAACGGACAAGAATATGATAATTTTAAGTTATGGGTAATGCAATAAGGATAAGAAATTATGGGTAATTTTGAGAGATTTTTGAGAAATTTCTTCTTTTTTATTAACATTTATTTAATGATTATATATAACTTTTATGTTAGTATTTTAAAGTTATTTACACATAAATCAAATAATTCAAATCACAGGTTTGTGTCCGCGCATCGCGTGGATGCTAATACTAATATATTAAAAGGTGGAAAGTGAAGCTTGAGGTTAACCCAAGTAGCATAATGAGAACATGTCATTTTACACTTTTACGACAAAATCTAATCAGAGTTACACAAAGATTTTAATATAGATTTTTAAACTAAAATATAAATCTATTGTATTGGAAAAAATTGAGTTTACAAATTGAAGTGATTGAAAGATGACGTGTCATGACACGAAAGCTGATTAAAGAATGATGATAAACAAGGAGGCACGAGTTGCAACAGATACGAGCGGATGTGATGACCCAACTGTCTTAATTGAATTCTGTGTCTTCAAGGCCTTGAAAACCTCATTTAGAGTCGCCTCGATTTGCGTGCGCGGTCCGGGTGCATAGCCGGAAAGCTTAAATGTGAAATTCTGTGAAAAATAATAAGTTTTGATGTTAAAATGAATAAATTTGACTTTGGTCAATATTTTGGGCAAACGGACTCGGACCCGTGATTTGACGGTCCCAGAGGGTCCGTAGAAAATATGGGACTCGGGCGTATGCTCGGAATCGAATTCCGAGGTCCCGAGCCCGAGGAATGATTTTCTTTGAAAAATTATTTTCTGGAAATGTTTAAGAAAATTGGAAAAATCTGATTAGAATGCGATAGTATCGGGCCCGTATTTTAGTTCTGGCGCCCGATAGAGGTCTTATATATGTTTTAAGTTCTTCCTGTAAAATTTGGCTAAAAACGGACGTCGTTTGACGTGATTCGGACTTGAATTTCTAAATTTGAAATTTGATGAAGTTTGAGAAAAGTTCTTGATTTTGAGGTTTGATTCATTGTTTTTAGGTTATTTAGGCGATTTGATCGCACGGATAAGTTCGTATGATGTTGTTGAGTTAATACATATGTTTGATTAGCAGCCCCGAGGGCTCAGGTGTGTTTCGGAATGGTTTTAGACTTATAAAAGTTGAAGAATTTCCAGTTCTGGTATTATGATATTTCCTTCTTCGCATTTGAGGGAGGACCCTCGCGAACGCGATGTGTAAAATGTGCTGAAGGAACTTCCTTCTACGCGAGCGCGTAGTCCAGATCGTGAACGCGAGGCAGCGGGGGGCTATACCTTCACGAACGCATTCCTGGCCATGCGGACGTGAAAGCCAAGTGGCCTAGGCAGGGGGAGGGGTAGGTACCTTACGCGAGCGTGATCGGTAGGGCGCGAACGTGAGGGCTCGAGAAGCTACAGCTTCGCGATCGCGAGCCGCTTAACGTGAACACGAAGGCCTAACAGCCTAACCCATCGCGAACGCGAGAGGTCTGTCGCGAACGAGTAGAATTAAATAGCCCAGTTATTTTAGGTTTCAAAAACAGAATGCATTTCAGGATTTCTCAAAATTTCAAAAAACCTCTTCTTCTCCAAAGTTCCTAGGCGACCCTTGAAGCGATTCTTCACCATAATCTCTTGGGCTAGTAATCTTCAACTTATTTTCTTCCATTTTCATCAACATCTATTGAATTTCTAGGCCTAAAACATGTGATTAAGGGTAAAAAATTAGGGATTTGGGTAGAGTTAGGATTTTTTAATTAATTGTGATTTAGACCTCATTTTGGAGTCGAATTCTGAAAATAATTGTATATTTGGGGTCGTGGGTGTATGGGTGATTTGATTTTGGTCCGAACCTCGTATTTTGAATAAGCGCGCCCGGGGTCGATTTTTGAATTTTGGGGAAGAATGATTGGAAAGCTATAATTAGGCATTGGATTCGCATTGTTTAGCATTTACTGATGTTATGAAGTCATTTATGTATAGATACAATTATTTTGGAGCCAATTCGAGAGGAAAAACGGTAATTGAGGATTGAATTGGCCGTGGAAGTTTGAGGTAAGTGATCGGTCTAACCTTAGCTTGGGGGATTAGGAGTTGAGTCATATTTGCTACTTGTTTCTTGTTGAGTACGATGCATAGTCATGGTGACGACTGTCTATACGTTGGTGTCGAGCATGACCGTGAGTCTTAAAATTGATACTTGTTGTATTCTTGAATGATACTATGGTTGCAATAGCGAGTAAATCCGTGGCGTTATGCAAAGATTTAGTTGATTTTCGTAGAAGTTACTTATGAATTAGAAATGATGAAAATTGAGCTGATTAGGAGTTGAGTTGAGATTGGTTATAGCTGATTCTCCTTTGCCGGGTTAGTATAATTTATGGTAAATCCCTTGTCGGGATTATTGTTATGATTAGTGTGAGCTGTATATTTGGAACGGATTGCGTGCCACAACACTTATATATATATATATATATATATATATATATGGATCAGTTTGCACGCCACAACAGTTAATATTATATTGGATCGAGTTGCACGCCGCAACAATTATTATATTGGATCGGGTGGCACGCCACAACTATTATTATATTGCATTGGGTGGCACGCCACAACAATTATTATATTGGATCGGGTTGCACGCCGCAACAACTATATATATAAATATGGATCGGGTTGCGCGCCACAACAGTAGTACTATTACACCGTTTTGGATATTGTACTCTTCTTTCATATTTATTTGGTTTCTGCTAAGTTGAATTGTTTCCCCGAAGCATGTACCCTCCTCCCCTTTTACTGCTTATTACCTGTTTACTTTTTTGCCATATATTATATAATTGCACAGGTTTATCTGGAGTCTGGTCCTAGCCTCGTCACTACATCGCCGGGGTTAGGCCAGACACTTACCAACACATGGGTTCGGTTGTGCTGATGTTGCATTCTGTACTTACGTACAGATACCAAAGCAGCATACTGTGCGCAACGGTAGTTCAAAAGCCAGCCTTCAGTCCACGAGATCCCAAGGTAGCCCTGTAGGCGTCCGCAGGCCCGACGTCTCTCCTATCTATTTTGATGCACTGTTTCCTTTTGTACTCGAGACAAATTTTTTTTCCAGACACTTGTATGTAGAACTCCTAGATAGTCCTTATACGCTGTGACACCAGGTGCTGGGTAGAGATATGTATCGGCTTTTATACACTTTGGTTTTCTCTTTATCTAAGACTTTCGCAAATTTTATTTTATTTTTCGTTGTTATTTAAATACTTATCCATTTTTAATTTAATTGCTTAAACATGTATAGAACGAAAGATGTAATGGTTTCAAAGATTCATGGCTTCCCTAGCTTCCACGAGTAGGCGCCATCACGACTATCGAGGGTGGGAATTTCGGATCGTGACAAGTTGGTATGAGAGCTCTAGGTTACATAGGTCTCACAACTCACGGACAAGCTCATTAGAGTCCGAGGGATCGGTACTGAGATATCTGTATTTATTCCCCAGAGGCTACAGAGTTAGGAAAATTTCACATTTGTTCTTTCTTGTCGTGAGGATTTGTTTCTCAATGATAAATGGATTTCTACTCTGTTCTTTCGCAGATGGCGAGAACACGCGCTTCCTCATCTACCGCTCAGCAGCCTGAGACCCCAGCAGCAACACCCACTAGGGGTAGAGGGTGAGGCCGAGACCGTGTGTCACGACCCGAATTTTCCACCCTCGGGAGTCGTGATAGCGCCTACTAATAGGAGCTAGGCAAGCCAATTATCAACTACCTCTTTTAGCGAACATCGACAATATTAACAATAATGAAGCATTTAACAATAAAGAGGAAGTCTCAAAAAAAATTTAATAAAAGAAATGCGGAACTCTAACAACCCTCTACTCAAGACTGGTGTCACAATACTCACGAACGTCTAGAGATTACTAAATACAAGATTTGAATGAAACATAAAACTGTCTGCTACGGTACAACGATAACAAACTGAATAAAATACAAAGGATTCCGGGCCTGCGGACGTCAGCAAGGCTACCTCGAATGTCCCTGGACTGGAAACTCGCTCCTAGAATGCTACTTCTACTCAAATGTTTCTCCAACACCTGGATCTGTGCAAAAAGATGCACAGAGTGTAGCATCAGCACAACCGACCCCATGTGCTGGTAAGTGCCTGGCCTAACCCCGGTGAAGTAGTGACGAGGCTAGACCGGACTACCAAACAAACCTTTGCAGTTCAAATATATATATATATATATATATATATATATATATATATGCAATAGAAGAGAATATAGAAATATAACAAGTCAAGAGGGAGGGGAGCATGCTGTAGGGGCTGTTGCAGTTTAAAATACAATGTCAATAAATAAGCAATGAAACGGTACAACTACAAAGTCAACGAGAGTAATAATCAAAACATGGCACCGAATGTCCCTTCATGCATTAATAATTGCATCATGGCACGGAATGTTCCTTCATGCATTAATAATCAAAACATGGAACGGAATGTTCCTTCGTGCATTAAAAATCAAACATGGCACGGATTGTTCCTTCGTGCATAAATAATCAAAACATGGTACGGAATGTTCCTTCGTGCATAAGTAATCAAAACATGGCACGGAATGTTCCTTCGTGCATAAATAATCAAAACATGGCACGGAATGTTCCTTCGTGCATAAATAATCAAAACATGGCACAGAATGTTCCTTCGTGCATAAATAATCAAAACATTGCACGGAATGTTCCTTCGTGCATAAATAATCAAGACATGGCACGGAATGTTCCTTCGTTCATAAATAATCAAATGTGGCACGGAATGTTCCTTCGTGCTTTGACATATTCTCAACTCAAATAGTGCACGACATCAACCTTCGTGCTGTATCACTCTTCCTCACCCGCGCAACAATCACAACCAATGGGGCGAAGGGATAGACAAATAGCAATAGAAGTTCCGGCAAGGAAAACACAAGTAAACAGCTAAATCCCGGCGAGGGAACAACAACAATAAATTTCACATCCTGGCAAGGGAAATAATCACTATATGAATACAGCCCGGCAAGGGAATAATCACATTTCTTTCTCTTTCTTTCATTTCTTACTCAACAATTACTTTAGCATTCGAGCCAATGCTCCAAAGAGTTCACAAGTCATAATTCTTTCTCATACTCTTCACATTATATAGAAATCATCAGTTACACAAGGAAGAGTCACAACAAAATTAAATAAGCACAACTAAGGGCTCACGGTCATGCTAGACACCAGTTTATAGATGCTCGTCACCATGCCTATACACCGTTCTCAACAATTAGCTATTAGCAAACAATACTCTAGTCCTATTCCTTCAAGCCAAAGTTAGATCAAACACTTACCTCGAATGCTCCAAACTCAACTCAAGCCTCTAGTATAGCTTTACTCCTCGATTTCGGCTCTAACTCGGTCAAATCTATGAAATAATGACCTTAAAATATTAATAATAGCTAAACAAACTAAACCCAATGCCTAAATATGAATTCCCAAGCTTTATTCCAAAAATTTCCAAAATCGACCCCGGGCCCGTTTGGTCAAAATACGAGGTTCGAACCAATACATGTCACCCATTCCCCCACGAGCCGCGATATAGAATTTGTTTTCAAATTCGACCCCAAAACGTGGTCTAAATCAAAGAAAATTGAAAAGCCCTAGTTCTGCCCATTTCCCCCAATTTACACCCTAAATTACATGATTTGAACCTAGGAATTGAATAAATGATGAAGGAAAATGAAAGAAACAAGTTAAATAATACTTACTCAAGAATCTTTGGTGAAGAAGAGCTCTAAATATCGCCTATGGGTTGTGGAGAAGATGAATTAGTGTGTTTTGGGTGAAAAATCCGGTCAATGTTCTGTTTTGGGTATTTAAAATCATTAGGCAAAAATTGCTCTATGTGATAGAAGAAAGGTTTTTAGTCACTG
The DNA here is from genome assembly GCA_026770625.1 of Nicotiana glauca. NCBI lineage: Eukaryota > Viridiplantae > Streptophyta > Magnoliopsida > Solanales > Solanaceae > Nicotiana > Nicotiana glauca. The sequence goes on along the minus strand of MU719232.1, from coordinate 71,936 downwards.
CGATCCAGATGGGCCGAATGCGACCGCATAGAGGAAATATGACTGTGCAAGGAAAATGCTCTATGCGATCGCGAAGTGGACAATGCGATCGCATAGGGATGGGAAGGCCCATTGCGATCGCACAAAGGCTGTTGCGATCGCATAGAACAAAACTAGGCTCTTGAAATTTTAACACTATGCGATCGCGGGAGAAGCTATGCGATCGCATAGAACAACGTACCAGATATCAGAACTGAGCATTTTCTGCAATTTTTACTAAGTCCAAAACACCCCGAACCACCTCCGAATCACTCCCGAGCCCTTGGGGCTCCTAACCAAACACACACACTAACTCAACAAACTCATAGAACTTAATCGAGCGATCAAATCGCCAAAACAACATCAAAATCAATAAATCAAACCTCAAAGCCATCATTTTTTCATTCTAACTTCATAAACTTCAAATTTTAGATATCTAGGTCCGAAACACGTCAAATGACGTCTGACAACTAAATTTTACAGAAAGCGCTTAAACCATATATAAGACTTGTACCGAGCATCGAAACCAAAATTCGAGCTCGATACCACAGTCTTTTAATCAATTTTCATCTCTATTTTTCTTAATAACTTAAGGAAAAACAATTTCACAAAAAAATTCTTTCCTCGGGCTCTAGACCTCGGAATTCGACTCCGGGTACATGCCCAAGTCCCATATCTTTCTACGAACCCTCCAGGATTATCAAATCATGGGTCCGGGTCCGTTTACCAAAAATACTGACCAAAGTCAACTTTAATCATTTTAAAGCGACATTTTGAAATCTTTCACAAAATTTAACATATACGTTTTTTGGCTACGCTCCTTGATGGTGCACAAAAATCGAGGCAAGTAAAAATGAGGCCTCAGAAGTGCAGAATGAATGAGGAAACAGGTGATGACCCTTTGGGTCGTCACACCGTGCTAGAGGCCGAGGTAGGGGCAGAGCTTAGCCCCGAGCAGCAGCACTAGTGACGGAGCCTCAGGTCGATTTTGACGAGGAGGTTCCGGCCCTAGCAGTTCCGGTGGGCCCAGCTCAGGTCCCAGAGGGGTTTATTGCTGCCCTAGTTCTTTAGGACGCTCTGGTCCGATTGGTGGGCCTCATGGAGAGTGTCATCCGAGGAGGTTTGGTTCCTGTAGCACCAAACACTTCTCAGGCTGGACGAGGAGCCTAGAATCCTGCTACTCGTACTCCGGAGTAGGTAGCTCCCCAGATTCAGACTCTAGTAGTTCAGCCTATTGGAGCAGTTCAGCCGGGCGCATTAGCTCAGACCGGTGATGGGGTAGCCATGTTTGCCGATGCTTTGTGAAGACTGGATAGGTTCACCAAGCTTTTCACTTATATATTCAGTGGTACATCTACTGAGGATCCCTAGGATTATCTGGATAGTTTCCATGAGGTTCTTCGAAACATGGGGATTGTTGAGACCAATGGGGTCGATTTTGCTACATTTCGCCTGTCTGGATCCACCAAGACTTGGTGGAGGGATTATTACTTAGCTAGGCCAGTAGGATCACCAGCCTAGACCTGGGAGTAGTTCACACAACTATTTCTAGAGAAGTTTCTCCCCATTACTCAGAGATAGGCCTATCGGAGGCAGTTTGAGCGCCTCCAGCAGGGTTCCATGATGGTCACCCATTATGAGACCAAGTTTATTGGCATAGCTCGCTATGCTCTGGTTATATTCCCTTCTGAGAGAGAGAGGGTTAGGAGGTTTATTGACAGCCTTATCCAGTCGATTTGCCTTCAGATGGCTAGGAGGCTGGGAGTGATATCACTTTTCAGGAGACAACCAATAAGGCCCGAAGGATTGAGATGGTACTATCACAGGGGGGTAGTCATGGGGAAGACAAGAGGCCCCGTCATTCAGGCAGATTCAGTGGTACCTCTTCTGGAGGTAGAGATTTATATGGTAGAGTCCATCCTCCCAGGCCTTTTCAGTCAGCTCTCCAGGTTTCTCACGGTGCTTCAGGTTGCCATGATTCTCGCGGATAGTATTCTGATAAGCAGTCCTATAGTACACTACCAGCTCCTATTAGTGCACCGCTACTCCAGAGCTTTTGGGGTGGTCATTCAAGCCGCTAAGGTAAGTCTTAGTTCCCTCAGCTGCAACATTCAGGTGGATGTTATGAGTGTGGTGAGTATGGCCATATCCAGAGGGCTTGTCCGAGGTTGGTAGGTACTCAGTCGTAGCAGCAAGGTCCCCGTGCTATGATTCAAGCACCAGATGTTCCACAAGCTGCTCAGCCGGCTAGAGGCGGGGGTGGAGGTGCTAGAAGGGGAGGTAGATGATTTAGAGATGGAGCTTATACCGCTAGAGATGGAGGCCAGCCAACAGCAGACCAACCCAGGGATGTAGTTCAGGGTAGTGGGGCCCAACCCCAATGTTATGCCCTTCAGGCCAAGCCTGAGCCCGAGGCTTCAGATGCAGTCATTACAGGTATGATTATGTTTTCTGATAGAGATGCTTCAGTGTTATTTGATCCAAGGTCTACATATTCATATGTGTCATCTTATTTTGCACCGTACCTGGTCATGCCTTGTGATCTATTGAGTGTTCCTGTTTATGTGTCCACACCGGTGGGTGATTCCATTATAGTTGATCGAGTCCATTGTTCTTGTATTGTGGTGATTGGGGGTCTTGAGACTCGTGCAGATTTGTTGCTTTTAGACATGGTGGACTTTGATATTATATTGGGGATAGATATTGGGGATGGGTTGATAGGCTGACCAAGTCAGCACATTTCATTCTTGTGGCAGTCTCCTATTCTTCTAAGAGGTTAGTCGATATCTACATCTGAGAGATTGTTCACCTTCATGGTGTGCCCATATCTATCATTTTGGACCGGGATACGCAGTTTACCTTGCATTTTTGGAGAGCAGTTCAACGAGAGTTGGGCACACAGGTTGAGTTTAGCACATCATTTCATCCCCAAACGGACAGTCAGTCTGAGCGGAATATTCAAATTTTGGAGGATATGCTCCGAGCTTGTGTTATTGACTTTGGAGGTTCGTGGGATCAGTTTTTTCCCTTAGCAGAGTTTGCCTACGACAACAGTTACCAGTCGAGCATTCAGATGGCTCCTTATGAGGCTTTATATGGTGGGCGGTATCGATCTCTGGTTGGATGGTTTGGGCCGGGAAAGGCTAGGTTGTTGGGTACAGATTTGATTTAAGAGGCCTTGGACAAGGTCAGGATCATTCAGGATAGGCTTCGTACAGCTCAGTCCAAGCAAAAGAGTTATGCAGATAGCAAGGTTCGAGATGTGGCTTTTATGGTTAGTGAGTAGGTATTGCTCCGAGTGTTGCCTATGAAGGGCATGATGAGATTTGGGAAGAAGGGTAAGCTTAGCCCTAGGTTCATTGGTCCGTTTGAGATTCTTGATCGAGTGGAAGAGGTGGCTTATAGACTTGCTTTGCCGCCGAGCTTATCAGTCGTGCATCCAGTGTTTCATGTGTCCATGCTTCGGAGGTATCACGGCGATCCAACCCACGTGTTAGATTTCAGCACTGTCCAGCTGGACAAGGACTTGTCTTATGAGGAGGAGCCAGTAGCTTTTCTAGACCGGCAGGTTTGTCAGTTGAGGTCGAAGAGTTTCCCTTTTGTTCATATTCAGTAGAGAGGTCAGCCTCCTGAGGCATCGACTTGGGAGTCCGAGTTCGATATGTACAGCCGTTATCCTTATCTTTTCCTCAACTCAAGTACTTCCTTCTTCTGTCCGTTCGAGGATGAACGATTGTTTTAGAGGTGGAGAATGTGACGACCCAAAGGGTCATCACCTATTTTAATTAAATTCTGTGTCTCCAAGGCCTTGAAAACATCATTTAGAGTCACCTCGATTTGCGTGCGCGGTCCGGGCGTGCGTAGACAGAAAGCTTAAATATGAAATACTGTGAAAAATGCTAAGTTTTGATGTTAAAATGAATAAATTTGACTTTGGTCAACATTTTGGAAAAACAGACCCGGATCCGTAATTTGACGGTCCCGGAGGATCCATAGGGAAATATGGGACTTGGGTGTATGCCCGGATCGAATTTCGAGGCCCTGAGCCCAAGGAATGAATTTTTTTGAAAAATTGTTTTTCTGGAAATGTTTAAGAAAATTAGAAATGAAATCTGATTAGAAAGCGATGATATCGGATCCGTATTTTGGTTCCAGTGCCTGATACATGACTTATATATGTTTTAATTCCTTCATGTAAAATTTGGTTAAAAATGGACGTCATTTGACGTGATTCAGACTTGAATTTCTAAATTTGAAACTTGATGAAGTTTGAGAAAAGTTCTTGACTTAGAGGTTTGATTAATTGTTTTTGAGGTTATTTAGGTGATTTGATCGCATGGATAAGTTCATATGATGTTTTTGAGTTAGTACATGTGTTTGGTTAGGAGCGCCGAGGGCTCGGGTGTGTTTTGGATGTATTTCAGAATGGTTTTAGACTTATAAAAGTTGCAGATTTTCCAGTTCTAGTATTCTGATATTTCCTTCTTCGCATTCGCGGGAGGACCCTTGCGAACGCGATGTGTAAAATGTTCTGAAGGATCTTCTTTCTACGCGAAGACGTAGACCAGGTCACGAATGCGAGGCAGCAAGGGGTTATACCTTCGCGAATGCATTCTTGGCCACGCGAACGCGAAGGCCAAGTGGCCTGGGCAGGGGTAGGGGTCGGTACCTTACGCGAACGCGACCGGTAGGGCGCGAACACGAGGGTTCAAGAAGCTACAGCTTCACTATTGCGAGACCCTTAATGTGAATGAGAAGACTAACAACCTGACCCATCGCGAACGCGAGAGGTCTTTCGTGAACACGTAGAATTAAATCGTCTAGTTATTTTAAGTTTCAAAAACAGAATGCACTTCGGGATTTCTCAAAATTTCACAAAACCTCTTCTTCTCCAAATCTCCTAGGTGGCCTTTGAAGCGATTCTTCACCATATCTATTAGGTTAGTAATCTTCAACTTATTCAATGGTACATCTGCTGAGGATCCCTAGGATTATCTGGATAGTTTCCATGAGGTTCTTCGAAACATGGGGATTGTTGAGACCAATAGGGTCGATTTTGCTACATTTCGCCTGTCTGGATCCGCCAAGACTTGGTGGAGGGATTATTACTTAGCTAGGCCAGTAGGATCACCAGCCTAGACCTGGGAGTAGTTCACACAACTATTTCTAGAGAAGTTTCTCCCCATTACTCAGAGATAGGCCTATCGGAGGCAGTTTGAGCACCTCCAGCAGGGTTCCATGATGGTCACCCATTATGAGACCAAGTTCATTGGCATAGCTCGCTATGCTCTGGTTATACTCCCTTCCGAGAGAGAGAGAGAGGGTTAGGAGGTTTATTGACAGCCTTATCCAGTTGATTCGTCTTCAGATGGCTAGGGAGGCTGGGAGTGATATCACTTTTCAGGAGACAACCAATATGGCCCGAAGGATTGAGATGGTACTATCACAGGGGGGTGGTCATGGGGAAGACAAGAGGCCCCGTCATTCAGGCAGATTCAGTGGTACCTCTTCTGGAGGTGGAGATTCATATGGTAGAGTCCATCCTCCCAGGCCTTTTCAGTCAGCTCTCCAGGTTTCTCACGGTGCTTCAGGTTGCCGTGATTCTCGCGGATAGTATTCTGATAAGCAGTCCTATAGTACACTAACAACTCCTATTAGTGCACCGCTGCTCCAGAGCTTTTGGGGTGGTCATTCAAGCCGCTAAGGTGAGTCTTAGTTCCCTCGACTGCAACATTCAGGTGGATGTTATGATATCAAAACAATGATTGAAGAGCTGGAGGCTGTAGTATTATTTACACAATGGCCTGAAAGGAAAGTCTACGTAGGGGCCAATCTAAGCCGGGACATGAAAGGTAAATTGATTAAATTTTTGAAAACTAACGTGGATCGTTTTGCCTGGTTCCATTATGATATAACAGGAATACCACTGGAGTTAATGACTCATAAGTTAAATGAAGACCCCTCATATCCACCGTTAAAACAAAAGAAAAGAAAACAAGGAGCTTTCAAGAATCAGGTGATTCAAGATGAGGTCCAAAAATTACTAAAAATTGGGTCTATCTCGAGGTAAAGTATCCTAATTGGTTATCAAATACTGTTGTGGTACCAAAAAAGAATGGTAAGTGGCGAGTTTGTGTATATTACACGACCTTAACAAAGCTTGTCCCAAAGACTCTTTTCCATTACCACATATAAATTAACTAACTGATGCTACTGCAGGACACGAGTTGTTAAGCTTTTTAGATGCATATTCAGGTTATAACCAGATTAAAATGGATCCTTTAGATGAAGAAAAAACTTCATTTATAACAGAAATGGGGACTTACTGCTATAAAGTAATACCTTTTGGCCTCAAAAACGCTGGTGCAACGTATCAAGACTGGTGACCAAAATGTTCCAAGAACAGTTGGGAAAAACTATGGAGGTCTATATAAACGATATGCTCGTTAAAACTCAACATTCGGGGGATCATATATCGCACTTATCAGATACGTTTCAGATCTTGCAAAATTCAATATGAAATTAAAACCTGAGAAATCTGCATTTGGGGTTCAGGTAAGTTTTTAGGTTTTATTGTTTCTAACCATAGTATTGAGGTGAATCTAGCGCAAATTAAAGCCATTGAAGAAATTCCTGATGTACTTACAAATAAAAAAGAAGTATAGAGGTTGACATGAATAATTGTAGCTTTGGGGAGATTTATTTCCAAATCATTCGAAAAGTGCTTTAAATTCTTTTGAGCTCTTAAAAAGCAAAATCAGTTCGAATGGACTGATGAGTGTCAACAGGCGCTCAAAAACTTAAAGACATACCTTTCCAATTCGCCGTTGCTCGCAAAACCAAAGGTTGGAGAAAGATTGCTCATCTATCTTGCTGTCTCAGAAGTAGCAGTAAGTGCTGTTTTAGTTCGTGAAGGCCAAGGTATACAGTCTCCAATTTATTATATAAGTAAATTATTATTAGATGCCGAGACGCGGTATCCTCAATTAGAAAAGATTGCGCTTGCACTAATCATGTCATCTAGAAAACTAAGACCTTATTTTCAATGTCATCCTATTATCTTAGTAACTGCTTATCAATTACGCAACATCTTACACAAGCATGAGTTGTCTGGTAGGTTAGCTAAATGGGCTAAGAACTAAGTGAATATGATATCACATACTAACCCAGAACCGCGATAAAATCTCAAGTATTAGTAGATTTTTTAGCTGATTGTAGCCAAGAGATGCAATTAGAAGCGGAAAAAGAATTATAGGTGTTCAACGGGTCTAATCCAGGAATTTAGACCTTGTTTGTGGATGGCTCATATAATGTGAAGGGAGCAGGTTTAGGAATTGTTTTGGTGCCACCTAGGGGTGAAACCATTTGTTAGGCCATAAAATGCCATGCTATAACTAACAATGAGGCAGAGTATGAAGCTGTGATTGCAGGTTTAGAACTGGAACATGAACTTGGCATTAATCAAATTGTAATCAAAAGCGATTCGCAGCTCGTGCTTAACCAAATGATGGGGACTTACACAGCTAGGGAGGCGCGAATGCAACAATATTTGGAAATGGTACAGGATTTGATTAGACAATTTCAAACCTGGAAAGTCACACAGATATCGAGAGATGAAAATGTCAAACCAAATACCCTCTATAATTCATTTGTTTCATTCAGTACTCCAGACAAAAATGAGGTAAATTTTAATAATTTAACCTAGGATTGGAGAAATGAGGTTGTCGTTTTTTTGTAGTATGGTACTGTCCCTGAAGATAAGAAAAAAGACCACGCGCTTCGGAAAAAGGCTGCACGATATTGTTTAAAGCAAGGTAATCTTTATCGAAAGATGTTCGGCGGCCCCTTAGCAAGATGTCTCGGACCTTTTCAAATAGAATATATAATAAGAGAGATACACGAGGGGCATTGTAAAAATCACGAAGGAGGAAGATCACTGGTAAGAACCATGATTAGAACAGGCTATTATTGGCCTAAAACGGAAGAAGAAGCAGAGAATTTCGTGGCTAAATGTAATAAGTGCCAAAGATATGGAAACAACATGCATAGACCTGCAGAACTATTACATCCGGTCATTGCACTGTGGCCTTTTATGAAGTGGGGAATGGATATCATGGGACCATTACCACAAGCAAAGGGACATGTAAAATTCCTACTTGTACTCACTGATTAATTTAATAAATGGGTAGAAGCAGGAGCATTAAAAAAGGTACGGGAAAAAGAAGTCAGAGATTTCATCTAGTGAAATATCATATGTCGATTCGGTGTACCTAAGGAAATCGTATGTGATAACGGCCCACAATTCATAGGCGCTCAAATCACGAAGTTTTTACAAAGCTGAAAAATCAAAAGGATTACATCCACGCCTTACCATCCGGTGGGTAATGGACAAGCTGAATCAACAAATAAAGTCATTATCAACAATTTGAAAAAACAATTAGAAGAATCTAAAGGCAATTGGTCAGAAGTGCTACCTGGTATTTTATGGGCATATCGCACAACAACAAAAACAAGCACAGGTGAAACACTATTTTCATTGGTGTACGGGGCTGAAACTTTAATTCCGGTTGAGATAGGGGAACCAAGCATGAGGTATATGTAGGCGTCAGAAGAAACTAATGAAGAGGAATGCGCATAAACCTTGACTTGCCTGAAGGAAGAAGAGAAACTGCGTTGATAAGAATGGCAGCACAAAAACAAGTCATTGAACGATATTACAATCAAATGGCACAATTAAGATACTTCAAGATTGGGGACTTCGTACTCAAGAAAGTTTTTCAATCCACGAAGACAGCTAAAACAGGTAAATTAAGTCCAACTTGGGAAGGACCTTACAGGATTCATGGTATTGCGGGAAAGCATACGAGCTGGAGACTATGGATGGCAAGATATTACCTTCACATTGGAATGTCGTTCACCTAAACAGATACTATTTCTAAAAAGAATACCTATGTTCAGGTATCTTTATTTTAAAATTCTATTTTTAAATTGTTAATGTTTTACTAATAATTTTAGATGATAGGCAAAAAGCTAGCCGGTACTAAATAATGAATCACGACCTGCAAGGCACATGGAATAAATTAAAATTTCCGGTCTAGGTTACAACTATTCTGATAGAAATTCAGACGAGTTAAGTAGTCTTCATCTGTAATCGCACCTCCGAGTCCCATGTGTTTTTCCTTTTCAGGGAAAGGACCAAATGAGAGGAACAATCAAGTGCTCGAAATTTCATGCTTCAACACTCAAACACTTGGGGGACTATGTGATATATACGTATACAAATGTATAAAGAAGACAAAGAAGATTGAGAAGCAATCAAAAGTTCAAGAAATCAACTAGTTCAAGCTTAAAAAATCAATTCACTAAAAGAGACAAGTGCAGAGCAAAAGCCAATGAAAGATAGTCACGAGCCAAGGCCAAGACAAAACCTTACCATAGTTAGATTAAAAGAAATGTACCAAAACAGGTTATAAATAAAAACCTTGTATTTAAAGTACATGTACTAAACAGGTTTATTACATAAAAACCTAGGTTATAATAAAAACCTTGTATTTAAAGTACATGTACTAAAACGGGTTATTACATAAAAATCTTGTATTTTATTCTTTCTTTTAAAAATCTGTTGTGAGAAAAATAATTATGAAAAAGTTATAGATGTTATTTAAATACACATAAAGTGTTACTTAAAACTTAGCAAAGTTCAAATAAAAACTTGTCAAAGTTATTTAAAGAAACATGTGTATTCCTATTTCTTTTGTCGTATGTTAACACCATTATGAAATTGAGACGTCTTCTTCATTAAGTGTAGAATATAAAAGGGTCCTCTTTTATAATTCATGATTTATTTAAGACATTCATGAGAAAAAGAAAGCATTTTATAAAATAAAAATACAAGTTATTCAGTAAGTCCTTAAAAATAAAGGCGAGAAAAAACAAAATAGAAGTTTAGACAGCAATGGGAACTTCATAATATTAAAAAATTTAGACTAAGTATGAACTTCATAATATCCCGTAAAAGGTCTGAGAACTTAACGTTTTCCACAAAACTCTTAAAAAGACCAAGGGTTGCAACCACAAAGAAAACAACAACAACAAAGGAATTCAAACTTTTCACTGAGAACTTGAAGGAACTGAAATAGGGACATCAACAGCAGCGGACTCAACTTGACTTGAAGGAGTGGGGATACCCGTATCATTTTTAACATGTTCAGAAGCTTCAGCCACTAGAGAAGAAATATCTTAGTTCTGCTGAGTCTTATCGAGAGCCTCTTTGATCTTGGCTAACTTAGATTCTAAGTTAAAATTCTCCTGGATAACTTCAACGAGTGTATCATGGCGAGAATTTAAAAGTGCCAAACTCACTTCAATGGCAGTTTTATCTTCAAGGATCTCATAGTCTCTTTCTCAATTAGCAATTTCATTTCTTAACTTTTCATTTTCAGCCAAGGCAGATTCATGAGAATCTTGGAGAGCAGCATGAGAACTCTCTAAAAAGCGAACCTTATCAGAAGATTCCTGGAGGTCTTCCTGAGTTTGAGTCAGTATTTGCACGAGTTCACCAGTATATGCTTCTTTTTCGGCCAAGAGAGCCTTCAACTCTCTGATCTCCTCACTAGCCTTGGAAAGTTGCTAAAAAAAAGAGGTCTCAAGACGCAAATTCTCTTTACTTGCTTGACTTGAGGAAGCTTTTACAACTGCCAGCTCTGAAGTCAAGGCCCTTACCTGTTGCTCCAAGGTACTTTTATTTTCTTCTAAAGTTTCGACATCAATTTGAAGACCTTCACACTGTTCCTTCCAATTATTCGCCTCCATTTGATAGTCCCGCAGTAACTGCTCTAAAAGAGTAACTCTTTTCATCATCTTCGTGTCAATTAATTTGACCTAAACAAAAAAAGAAAAGGGAAGATGAGAACCCTGAAAATAGGAGAAGGATAAAGTAAAGCTTGAAAAAAGGGTACCTTTAAAGAAATATGCACTATGTCATTCATCAAGGTCAAAGAACTGTGGCTCTCAAGCTTAGCTCTTTCAACTGGACCAATCAAAGGCTTTAGCCACATGTCTGCTTGACCTGATTTCCTTAAAAGATCACCCTCAGCAGGAACTTTAATAGTGACTTGCCTCATAGCAGTACCTCCACTTGAGTAACCAACCTCAGTATGATGAACAAGTGGAGGGGGAATCGTTGAAGGAGGAACAATAGAAGCCGTAAAAACAGTCTGGGGAGGAACGGAAACAGCCATGATCGGCAAAGAAGTAGTCACAGGAACGGAAGTAGAAAAAGAAGCCAGGGGTGCTTCATCAGAAACCAGACCAAAATCTTCACTACCAAACCCGCGGTTAAAAAGCTACTCAACAGAATCACGAGCAGCAACAGAAACATCATTAACATCATCAGGGATCACCACCGGAGCTTCAATGAACTCGGTAAGAGGAATAGAACGGTGAGGGTATGCTTCGTCATCAGAGATAATACGTCTACGAGCCCGTGGCCTTGTTACCAAGGAACCCTCATCTTCCTCTTCTTCAGAGTCTTGGTCACAACGTCTTTTCTTTCGATGCGATCCCAAAATTATTTCTTGGGCCCTTTCCAAAGAAATAAAAGAAGCCACGACTGCCTCAACAATAATCCCTCAAACTGCAAATCCTGATAAAAAGAAGGATTAAAATAAGTTCAGAAAAAAGCAATAGGTAGAATAAAAAAAAATCTTACCGTGAGTTTTCACTTTCCAAACAAATCGTTGGGAAAGAGTCTTCCAAGATCTACCCTCTATTGGGGCAGTATTCAACAACTTTCCTACCCAAACACGGAAATTGGGAACATCGTCCACAACTCCCATGGTTGCTGGAAAAGAAAAGGAAAATTAGAATAAATAATCATCAAAATTGAGGGGAAAAAGGTACGAGAATATTACTTACATGCAAAATTTCACTTCTCGGGGAAGGGAACATTTCCATCAGCTACCAAACCAATTATGGGGGCAACAATAAACCGGGCATACCAGCCACAGTCTCTATCATCCTCTAGACTAAGCAGAACTCTTTTGCTCCTTGCTACTAGAGTGAAAATACCATTACGAATGAGTCTGGGGGAGTAAAGATGAATTAGATAGGAGAAAGTAAAAGGCACACCGGCCATATTGGTCAATGCCTCAAACAGGCAACAACCCTCCACACTATAGGGCCGATTTGACCTAAACATACGTCGAAAAAATGATAGAATTCTAGGATGACAGTCAATAGTAGGTTTGAATCCTAAGGTGAAAGGATATGTATAAACAAAGGAAAATCCCTTCAAATAAGAGGCGATTCTTTGGTTTGCATTAGGAATTATGATGGGGAAGTCATGACTCCAATGACAGTCTTTACGAACTAAAGAAATCAGACCTTCGGTGATCTGAGTTAGGTAAATATCATCACGATCTAAAGAAGATACTTGATTTCTAAGTGACTCTCTATCATTATAGAAGGATAATTCTGCAGGAACTATATCCTCTACTAGAGGTTCACGAAGAGACTCAGAGGATTCCTTACCTCTAGAGGAAGATCTATGTGAAACAGAACCTTTGGTTCTAGAAGAAGGGCCAGAACTAGATGAAGGAAGAGAAGAACCACGTATGGATGATGATCCTAAATTACATAATCTACTACATCCTCTTCTACTCCTATTAGGGGCAGGAGGAAAGTTATCAGCTATGTAGACTCTCCTAGGGTTAGGGTTTGGTGATGCCATGGTAGTACGAGGAAGGTGAAGAAAAAGAATTGAATATTTTGAAAGCTTTGGACTTTAAGTGAGAAAGATAAAAATAATAACTATATTTATACTAAGAAACAACCATCAAAGGAAAAGGTGCAATGATGGAAAGGTCGTAATGAGAATTGCTGCTTCGTATTTAGTGAAGCCGTAAAAAGGCCTTAAAAACGTTGCAAAACTGCAGAACCAATGAAAGGGTGCCACATGTAATGAGTATTAAATGGAAGAGACAATTAAAGCATCAAATTGATTTTAGCATTAATGATGGTAAATATTCCCGCTTTAATAAAATCGACTTCCCAAATATTCAATTGATGAATAAATGGCAAGTGGGGAGACTATCTATATTGGAAAAAAGTGAGTTTTCATATTGAAGTGATTGAAAGATGACGTGTCATGACACGAAGGCTAGTTAAAGAATGATGATAAGCAAGGAGGCACGAGTTGCAACAGATACGAGCGAAAGCACAAGAAGAGGCATGGGATGATATTCAAAAAGACTCAACGCTTGTACCTATTTAAGTCTAAAAGCTGAGAAGAAGGAACCTAACAGTGCAGGAGAGCCCAAATACAGTATTTAATAAGCATTAAATACTGAAAGCATTAGAGAATCTTTATTAAATTACAATGATTATATAACATAGCATTTAATGACTTTAATCGTCCATAATGACCTTATTATGACAAAGGCAAAACGTATAACTTAGAAATAGATATAAAAGGGAGAAGACTGATTATTTGTAGGGACACAGAAAAAAATACTATTGGAATACATTGATTCATTTTATTTTCTGCTATCTATCTTATTGTTATCAAAGTCAATTCTCTTGCTCATTCTTTATTATCAGTAACCCGAGTTCTTATAAATAAAAGCTGACTGAAATTCCATTTTTTGGTTAAATATCTATATCTATACAACTTTTCATTTTTATCCATAACTATTTTCTCTAGTAATGGACGTATCAAACTCAATGACATATTTTTTCTTTAAAAAGTTATTTATTACCAGATACCGCATTTTATTTAAAATTATTTATATATGTATTATATTAAAGAGTATCTTATATATCGGTCAACTAAAAAACTAGTGTTTGATTTCTCCAGTCATAACATAATATAATTTTTTTAGTGCACGAATAGAGTAACTTCACAGATTATTATTGTAATTTAGTTGATATAACTCTATACCTATTGAAAACATCTGAGGAAAGTTTTATTATTTTTACCTACTAGTGATAATATATAAAGTTTAATTATATTGGTTTGATTTATATATGTATATAAATAGCACTCTTAAAATCCAGTTAAGTAAGAATACTGTCACGACCCAAAATCCAACTAGTCATGATGGCAACTAAACCAACCCGTTAGGTAAGCTAGTTAACATTACACAATCCAAATGAGATTAGTGAGAAACAAATGATGAAATAACTGAATTTTTATACATCCCAAGGACTGATAGTACAAGTCATGAGCCACTAAGACTTAGATTTACAAAATTGAGTTGAAATAATTATAACATCTGTTTGGAATGTACATGAACAGAATTCGAATCTAAAGCTACCAATGACAAGTGATAGCCATAACTGGAACGCGGGTGCATCTTCTATGCCAGCTCCTGACATACACAGTAGCAACAACTCCAAGATCTGCACGTAAGGTGCAAAAGTATAGTATTAGTACAACCAACCGCATGTATTCAATAAGTATCCAAATTAACCTCGGCGAGATAAAATAAGAAGGAGCTATAAATGATACTCACCATTACCTGTACAGTTCATAATTTCAACAAGTATAGAACAAATATATGATCAAATCAGGAAAATTGAGGTAAAACCACTTTGATGCTCATAATTCTTTATTTTTAAATTGTTCCACTCAGTCAACAATCCAATATACAAAGAAGATATGCAAGTAAATCATGGAGACAGTCAAGGAAATTACAAGTAAAGATTAAATGCAATAACTAAATATCAGTTTGTTGCAACGCACAACTCGATCCAATTACAATAAGCCAATGTGGCATGCAACCCAATCAAAATATAGTAACCTACTCTCCCAAAGCTCACATCAACCAGAAACTCGTCGGTTGCATAATTCGCGGGTACACAATCAAGAGTGAATCATGAGAGGGTGATCCAAGTGGGATGGATCCTCATCCCCACGCAAACACAGCCAATTCAATGCGCTACTAGCCTAGCATGGTCACAAGCTCAATATCATAATTCGTGCAGCATGGTCACAGGCGTAGCAACACAATTTGCTCGACGTGGTCACAAGCTTATCAATAAAATTCGTCCAGCATGGTCACATGCATATCAAAACAACTTGACTGGCATGGTCACAAGCATGTCAACACAATTCACCCAACGTGATCACAATCATAACAACACAATCTAGCCTGCATGGTCACATGCATAGTTGTACAATTCTCCTGGCGTGCACTACTAAAAAAATTAGAATTAGCAATAAACGTCGTTGCTAATCTGTCGCTAAAATGATCATAGCTAGCAAAATTTCTTGATAATCCGTTGCTAATCTATCGCTAAATGATTTTAGCAACGGATTTTTCTGTTTAGCTAAAGAATTTGTTCGTCGTTAAAACCTGATGTTTTGGTAGTGGTGGTCACATGCATCCAGTCCAAATTATATTACATAGAAGCTAGTACACAGAAGCACATGTATATGAGCCACGAAATAGGTTTATGTGGTAATTTATGACTTGTGTGTAAAATTTGAGATCATTTCGAGTTGTCTAGGCATATTTGACATAAGTTTAGAAATTGGAATTTTGAAATACTTCATTAAGCTTTAATTGATGTGCGGTTCGTGGTTTTGATATTATTTTATATGATTTAACGCCTCAAGTAGGTCTGTGTTATGTTTTGGTATTTGTTGGCATGATTTGAAGGGGTCTTGGCGGACTTGGTTGTGTTTCGAATGAGCTTTGGACCATTTCTCTCATGTTTGGGGTTGCAGATTTTCTGGTGTTCATGTTGATGGCTATTGATTTTCCCTACGCTTTCGCGATAGGGCTGACAGCCTGTCATGTTCATGTAGCCTAGAAGGATTTGATCATCGCGTTTGCGTCCTGTGCGTTGCGTTAGCATAGAGGGAGAGTTGGATGGGGCGCCCAGTGGTTGGCATTTGCGTTCGCGTAGGAGGATTTTTGTCCAGAGTGTGATTTGTTCTTCGCGATCCTGTAGTAGGTCCCGCAATCTCAAAAGACCCCTGGGCAGATTTATATAATTATATTTCGAGGGTTTTAGTTATTTTAACATATTTTGAGATTTGGAGCTCGAAATTGGGCGATTTTGGAGGAGATTTTCAGGATTTGGATTGGGATTCAAGCCGTCCAGAGGTTAATTAGCATGAAGGATTCTTAGAGTATTGACTTAGCTTGTTTGAGATCCAGGTGTTGGAGGTAGCAGACCCATGCAATGAGAGCTTCTTCGTTTGCAAGGATTCAAGATATAACTTCTTTGATAGTCCCAGTCTTTTGGAGTCCTTTCCTTACATTTATACTGTCAATTTACTATCGGAACGACAATGCACTTTGAGATATTTCTATGTATTCAGTTAGATCTCGTGACTCTGTAAATTGAAGAAATATTTTTGGATATCGCCGGTTAGCCTTTTTTTTTTAACCTTTATTTCCGTAGTTATGATAAATTATGTTTCATTATACCATGTCTTTACTGATTTAACTGTTGTAAGTAATCGACTTACCTAGTTTTAGAGACCAGGTACCATCACGTCCTCTATGGTGGGATTTGGATCGTGACAATTAACCTAACCTAAGATTTAACTAGACTCAAATAACCAAATATAATAGTAATAGTAATAGTAGTAGTAGCAGCAACAATAAAATATAGTAAAATGGAAGTATCCCAAGAACCGAATCCCAAGAGAGCTTGCACGAAATGTTTTTAATTTGTTTATCACCTTCGAAACATGAAGTCAAAGTAAAACTCAAGGATAGTTCGATTAATTAAATTTAACTAAGTATTAGATCGTGAATCACCTTAGTTTCTTATCAATCATAGGACCTAAGTTAATTGATTCATCCTTTTGATTTGAGTGTTAAGGTTTTATCCAATTAGCCTAATCTAATTGTAGAAAGGGTTGGAAGCCCGTCAATCGCTATCTTACCTCTCGATCTCGACTAAATATTTTGTGAATTTGCTATTCTATTCTCCCAAATTCCCCCTTTGTGAATAGGTAATTAAATTTTAATACGATTACAATCCATACAAGTCTAGCGGATTAATACTCCGTACGTTCTCCAAAATGGTAAGTAGCTTGGCAGCTTGTTATAAGTATCATCAAGATTCCCTCTCAATAATTGAATTGCCTTTTCCTTTTTTATTCAAGCTTGAATTTAGTTTAGGGTGACACCAAACTTCCTTTTCATGTCTTTTGTATACAGTCGAGATCGAATGCCTTCGATCCATATACTTGAGAGGCCGCTCGATGTCCGAGTCCGGGTAAAGCCAGGTTCGTGCTGCAGGAACCAGACCCGAGTTCGAAGGCAAAGCATGGTGTATGCCGAGGTCGGGAATGTTCTACCCCAAAATATTACCGTTACGGATTTGTACCAGAACGAGCTAGATTCCTGCCACGTCCCCAAAATCATGTCGCAAATTACAGAGTATGATCGTACGATTTCATACTAGATGGTTAGACAGTTGTAATAAGAATATTCCCTATTGTAAATTAAAATATTCCTTATTTAGGGTTCTCCCATTATATAAGGGGAACCCCAATCATTTATAATATCATCTTTTACTAAACAAAAAATATACTCTCTACTTTTGCATGTTGTTCATCAGAATTGTTCCTCGGCTTAAATTGTTCTTATTTTGATTCTCTTACTTAATTGTTTTTGCTGCCCTAAGCCACCTCGAGGTCACCTTCTCGAGGTCATTACTGTTAACTAATATTAGTTTGATTCACTTTTATCTTTCATATCTACTTCATATTTCTTGATTGTTAATTGGTATTGAACTAAATCACGTATCTTTAAAACCACAAATCAAGTTTAATTGTTAGTCGTATTTTCGAGGTAAACAGTTTCGCGCCCACTGTAGGGCTAAAGATAATAGTAATTATTTCTTTACTGATTATCGTTACACACGTTGTCTTTACACTTTTTCTTATCAAGAACTTTTGATTTTTCAGGCTTGAACATGTCTAGCACACAAAACGCACCTGTTCATGACAGTGAGGGTTTTGGAGAAAACAGCGGTATAGGAATCGGTGTACCACCCATAAACCCAGAGGGAGTACCGAATATGGAGCCAGTTGATATCAGTTTGCACAATACTCTAAACACGGGTGCAGGCAGAGACCCAGTAGAGAACGCACGCAGGGAAGCCCGACCAAGGGACCAAGGAACGCCAGGAGTAGGAAATGGGGGAGTTAGTCTCCAAGTAATATTAGAGATGTTGCAGGCTCAGCAAGTCGCCATCGCTCAACTCCAAAGTCAAAATAAAACCCCGAGCGTAGCTGAACACGAAAACAATCAACTTATTGAGCCAACACTAGAGGGATATAACGAAAATAGCTTGGGGACTAACCCCAAAATTATGAAAATGCTCGAAGAGCTTACTAAGAGGATTGAGTCTGGGGAAAAGAAAACTGAAGACAATGATAAAAATGTGGATCCTACAACTCCCATGTAGACCAGATACCAGGGGCACCTCCATTTTTAAAAGGTTTAGATGCCAAGAAATTCATACAGAAATTGTTCCCTAAGAGTGCGGCACCGATGCCTATTCCTAAAAAGTTCTGTATGCCCGACATACCCAAATACAATGGAACAACGGACCCTAACGAGCATATTACGTCATACACCTGTGGGATCAAGGAAAATGACTTGAATGATGATGAAATCGAGTCAGAATTGTTAAAAAGTTTGGGAAACACTCTCAAAGGAGCCATGATTTGGTATCACAACTTAGCTCCTAACTCTATTGATTCGTTTGCTATGTTAGTGGATGCCTTCGTGAAAGCGTACGCTGGGGCCATAAATGTGGCCAAGAGAAAGTCGGATGTCTTCAAAATTAAGCAAGAGAATGACGAGATTCTAAAGGAGTTCGTGTCCCGATTTTAGATAGAAATAATGTAATTACCACCGGTCTTCAATGATTGGGCAGTGCAGGCCTTTATACAAGGCTTGAATGAAAGAAGTTCGATCGTTTCTCTACAGTTGAAGCATAACTTGGTTGAATATCCAACTGTGACTTGGTTGGCTATGCACAATCATTATTAGTCAAAGATCAGGGTCGAGGATGACCAGTTGGGAGCCCCTTCGGGTTCAGTATATCCTATTAGATTTGCAGCCAAGCCCCCTAAGGACAAAGATCGAGAATCGAGATTCAACAAAGAGCAGTATCAGCCATATGCCGATCGAAGGGATGGTAGCCCATGCTGCAACACTCTTCGTAGTGATCGAAGAAACAATCGAGGTCAAATTTCTCAGGGATTCATGAGAAAAAGTGGATTTGACAAGTACTCCGACCCTGCAGAAGCTCCTCGATTATCAGAATACAACTTTAGCATCGATACATCAGGGATTGTCTCCACTATTGGGAGAATTAAAGACACCAAGTGGCCCAGGCCAAAATAGATCGATCTTTCTTAAAGAAACCCGAACTTGATGTGCAAATATCATGGTACACATAGTCCTCAAACAGAAAATTGTAGATAGCTAAGGGAAGAAGTGGCTCGCATGTTTAACGAGGGTCACCTTCGAGAATTCCTAAGTGATTGGATTAAGAATCACCTCATGGAGAGAGATGGAAGGAGAAACGAACAGGAAGAACACAACATGTGATCCACATGATCATTGGCGGAGTCGACGTCCCTTAATGAACCATAATCAAGCGTACCAAAGTGTCAATCACTATGGAAAAACAGACCCGGAGTTATGTGCCCGAGGACGTCTTATCATTCTGTGATGAAGAAGCAGTAGGCATATCCTAGCCTCACAATGACGCCTTGGTAATCTCTATCCTTTTGAATAAAATTCAAGTCAAACATGTTTTAGTAGATCCAGGTAGATCATCAAATATAATCAGAGCGAATGTCGTGGAACAACTCGGCCTACAAGATCAGATCGTACCTAAATCCCAGGTCCTGAATGGATTCAACATGGCAAGCTAAACAACAAAGGGAGAGATCATCTTGCCATTAAACGTAGCCAGGACCAAACAACATACAAAGTTCGATGTCATCGAAGGTGATATGAGGTATAATGCACTCCTTGGGAGACCATGGATACATAATATGAGGACAGTGCCTTCCACTCTTCACCAGATGATGAAGTTCCCGACAGAGGAAGGGATAGAAACAATCTACAGGGAGCAACATGCTGCACAAGAGATATTTGCGATTGAGAAAGTAGGACCGATTTCGAAGCCCCCGACCTCATAAAGTCAAGTCCTAAAGTTAAGCAGGCTACCAAATAGCAATTATCGCCTCCAGCCTCGATGAAGTCAAAGCAACAAGTGATCGAAGACGAAGATGCGGATTTCCTTACCCCTCGAACCTTCGTTGTTCCCGAAGAATCCGATGCAATAAAATCAACTATCGAGGAACTGGAGCAAGTCATTTTGATAGAGCACATGCCCAAGAAAATGGTATACCTGGGAACGGGACTGATCCCCAAACTAAGGAAAAAACTCATTCAGTTTCTTATTGATAATATGGATTGTTTTGCTTGGTCCCACTTAGGTTTGACAGGGATCCCGCCAGAAATTGCCAGGCATCAGTTGATCACTGATCCCAGGTTGAAATCAGTTTAGCAAAAGAGGAGGCCTCAGTCCGAGGTAAAGCATGCCTTCATAATTGATGAGGTAACCAAACTCCTTAAAATAGGATCTATTTGGGAGGTAAAGTATCCCGAATAGTTAGCAAGCATAGTTGTTGTTCATAAAAAAAAGGAATAAGCTTAGAATGTGTGTGGATTATAAGGACTTGAACAAAGTATGTCCAAAAGATTCTTTCCCATTGCCAAACATCGACCGAATGATCGATGCCACGACTGGCCACGAGATCCTAACTTTTCTCGATGCTTACTCTGGGTACAATCAAATTCAGATGAACCCAGAGGACTAGGAAATGACTTCATTTATAACTAAATTTGGAACTTATTGTTATAACGTAATGTCATTTGCACTAAAAAACACAGGAGATACATACCAATGCCTAGTTAACAAAATGTTTGAAGAATAAATAGGTAAAAAAATGGAAGTCTATATTGATGACATGTTGGTTAAATCCCTACGGGTAGAGGCCATTTAGTACATTTGCAGGAAACATTTGCAATTTCGAGGGAATACAACATGAAGCTTAACTTGGAGAAATATGCCTTCAGAGTTAGCTCGGGGAAGTTCCTCGGCTTCATGGTATCGAATAGGGGTATTGAAATCAATCCCGATAAGATCAAGGTAATCGAGGACATCACGATCGTGGACAGAGTAAAGGTCGTGCAAAGGCTAACAAGGCGAATAACTGACTTGGGTAGATTCATTTCGAGATCATCGGATCGGAGTCACTGATTCTTCTCCTTGCTCAAAAAGAAAAAAGGATTTCGCATAGACCCCAGAATGTCAGGAAGCCTTGGAAGAATTAAAGCGATATCTGTCAAGCCCGCCTTTGCTTTACATCCTAAAAGAAGACAAAATGCTTTATCTATACCTGGCAGTATCCGAGATAACGATAAATAATGTACCTATTCAAGAAGATCAAGGTACGCAATTTCCTATTTATTATGTAAGCCGGACTTTAGGAGATGTTGAAACTAGGTACCCTCATTTAGAGAAATTATCACTTGCATTGATAAGCGCATCTCAAAAGTCAAAACCTTATTTTCTATGTCATCCTATATGTGTATTAACCACTTACCCTCTTTGAAACGTTTTACATAAGTCTGACCTATCGGACCGATTGGCCAAATGGGGTGTCAAACTTAGCTAGTACAATATCGAATATCAACCCCGAATGGCCATCGAGTCTCAAATCCTATCTGACTTCGTGGCCAATTTTACGCCATCCCTCGTCCCCAAAGTAGAGAAAGATCTCCTGCAGAACTCGAGCACAACATTAGGGGTGTGGACCATTTTTGCGGACGGTGCCTCGAATATGAAGGGGTCTGGGATCTGCATTATCTAGGAACTACCCACAGGTGATACTATTAGGCAATCTATCAGAACTCCAATATTAACTAAAAATGAGGCCGAGTATGAGGCCATGATTACAGGTCTTGAGCTACCTAAAAGCTTGGGAGAAAAAGTCATCGAGGCCAAGTGCGACTCTCTATTAGTTGTAAACCAAGTAAACAAAAGCTTCGATGTTCGAGAAGACAGAATGCAACGGTACTTGGATAAGCTACAGGTAACTCTATACCTCTTCAACGAATAGACTCTAGACCATGTGCCTCGAGAGCAAAATAGCGGAGCCGACGCACTTGCTCTGGGATCCTCGGTTGAAGAAGATGACATCGTCCAAGGAGCTGCTGTCCAATTATCAAGGTCTATCATTAAAGAGGGTCATGTCGAGATAAATTCAACAATCCTAATATGGGATTGGAGGAATAAATATATTGACTATTTGACGAATGGAGAACTTCCCCCGGACCACAAAGAATCAAGGACCTTACGAGCCAAGGCTACTAGGTTAGCATTGGATGAAGATGAAACACTATATAGGAGAACATTTGATGGGCCGTTGGCAGTATGTTTGGGGCCAGGAGACACTAATTATGTCCTTCAAGAAATCCAAGAAGGCATTTATGGAAATCACTACGGCGCCGAGTCTTTGATTCGGAAAATTGTCAGAGTAGGTTACTACTGGGATAGCATGGAAAATTATACCAAGGAATTTGTCAAAAAATGTGATAAGTGTCAACGATTCGCACCAATGATCCATCATCCTGGACAACAATTCATTCATTCCAACGGCCCCAGGTAAAGCTAAATTTATCTTGTTTATGACTGACTATTTCTCTAAGTGGGTGGAGGCGCAGGCCTTCGAGAAGGTCTGAGAAAAAGATATTATTGACTTTATCTAGGACCACATTATATGTTGATTTGGGATGCCCGCCAAGATTGTATGTGACAATGGAAATCAATTCATCGGTAGCAAGGTAATGGAGTTCCTCAAAGCCCATAAAATAAAAAGGATTTTATCGACACTGTACCACCCAACCGAAAATTGACAGGCTGAGTCAACAAATAAAACTATCATTCATAACTTGAAGAAAAGACTGGACAATGCAAAGGGGAAATGTAGAGAAATTTTACCCGAGATCCTTCGGGCGTATCGGACCACATCAAAGTCCATTACGCGGGCTACCCCATCCTCTCTAGTATATGGCTCCGAGGCCCTCATTCCCATCGAAGTTGGAGAGCCCAGCGCTAGGTTTTGGCATGCATCGGAGGAGTCAAACCACGAGGCCATGAATGCCAACCTTGAGTTATTGGACGAAAGTGAGAAGAAACGCTTGTTCGGATGGCCGCACAGAAGCAAAGGATCAAAAGATACTACAACATAAGAACCAACCTTCGACATTTTGGAATCGGGGACCTAGTCCTACGATAGGTCACCCTCAGTACTCGAGACCCAAATAAAGGGAAACTTTTCCCGAATTAGGAAGGACCGTATCGAGTCCTCGGAATCGTCGGTAAAGGATCTTATAAACTCAGCACAATGGAAGGTCAACAACTTTGAAACAATTGGAACATATCATTGCTCAAACGATACTACTGCTAAGGTAAGGACTTTATCCTTTTGTACATTTGAGTTCAAAGCTAACTCATTATAGGCTGTCGATCAAGGGCATACGATCTCAAGGGCATCATATTTTTACACGAAGGCCTTAGGTTTTAAAGCATGTGTTGCACACTTTTTCTCTTAGAACTAATTTGTCCCAAATGGGTTTTACCGGCAAGGGTTTTAACGAGGCAACAAATATGTGCTACCTAAGGAGAACTTAACAATGTTCAAGGTTTCTCTTTAATCAGCCTCAAATAATTGGGGGCATCACCCTCGGGGATTATATTTTCAAGGAAAACACTTCACGCCTAAGAGGGCCTCAATAGGAAAACTTTGTAATGGGCCAAACGGTCAGATGAACTGTGTCCATATAGAATAGTCAAGCCCCGACGGAAAAACATGTACATATGTATCAATTATTTAAAGAAGCATTTTGTCAATGTCAAAAGCAATTTGTTTACTATTAGGTGAAATCTACACTTATAATCTTACGGGAAACGGCTCAAGAGCCAAAGCATAAGAACGTCTCCGAATACTCGGGGACTGTCATCGACAGTCAATGCATCCGAGTCACCAAAATCTTAGACTCATAAGACCTCAAAGAGACATCCCCCTAAAACAATGTCCAAGGCCAATATACTCGGGGACTAACTTTTTGAACTAGTTCTAGAAGTTATTGGGGAACAAGTCTAAGAGACACACCCGAAGGCTACGGCCATATTAAATACTACGATCATATAAAAGGATATGGCCAAAATAATGCAGCTTGGAGACATCCGACTTCCGCCATAAATTAAAGGACTTCAAACACTTTGTAAAAATTGGTTAAATCAGGCTACCTCGACAAAAGCAAAATATAAAGGGCTCGATAAATTCAACCCTCGAGTAATACAAGGGCTTCAATAACATCGGCCTTCAGAAATACCTCAAGAAGTATTCGATTATGTTTACACAAACAAATTACTAATAAGGTTCTGAAATGTCGAACCTTCGAAAAAACCTACGGTTGCAAAAAAACACATGCTAAGCCGTAATTTCTACCTAAGTCTTTTAAGCCAAAATGAGGGAAATATTATATAGCCATTCTAAGAGGCCGAATCGGCCAAATTTAAAGAGCCTAAGGACCGATACTTAAAGAGCCTAAGGGCCGATATATAAGAGCCTATGGGCCAACTTCGAAAGGCTTAAGGGCCAAAAATGTATTATACGAGACTCCGCTCTCACTCAACTAGAACTCAAAAGTCCCATTATTCCGAGCTCACACCAAATTTATTTTTACATTGATCAATAAGAACCTAATGGTTTATTATGTTCTAAATCCGAATCAAAACTCGGACTGATTGTTTGAATTATCAAAGTGTTTCGCGATGAGAACAAAATAAAATTCAACACAAGTTAAGAATAGAGCTAAAAGATACTTTATATTCATGAAGGATATTTTACTGGACATATTTACAACGCCCTAGAAGGGCCCTTACACAGAAAAGAAAATGAAAATCTAATCTATTCTCAGGGTCACATCCTCGAAAATGTCATCTTCAGAAACTGCATCTTCAGCAGCTCTATCTTTAGGAGCCCCCTCTCCCTCAGGAATATCTTCTTCACTTTCCCCATCCCAGAGCCACTCAATACATCATCATCATCAGAGGAGACAAAAAACCTGGCTTCAGTTTCCCGCGCCTTTGCCTCGGCTATCTCCTCAGCAAGATCGAATCCCTGGGCATGAATCTCTTTGAGAGTCTCCTCCAGGCTCGGCACCTAGCCAAATCATTGCTCCACCTTCCCCAATCGGAGGCCTCCTTCAACTCAGCTTGAACAATTGCAGCGTCCCTTAAGAACATGGCAATGGATTTATCAGTCGCAACCCTCGTCTTCTCAGCTTCAGCCTCAGCTTGAACAACTTCAGCCTTGGCCTGTACTATTTCAGCGCAGGTTCTAGCGAGCTCAGCCTCTAACTCCTCAATCTTCTTGGCTTGAGCCAGACCTCTCTCTTGAATTCCCCGAAGCTGGGTTTCAGCTGAGGCCAGTTGGGCCGTAACATCTTCTTTATCTTCTTCCACCGATGAAAATCAACTTTAACTTGATCAACCTCGCTCCAGAGCTGCCCAATCATCTCTATCTTTTGCTGCAGCTGAGATATCAAAGTGTTAGCCTCTGAAGCAAGGCCAAGAAGGTTGTACTTTGTTATAATCACAGTTACCTGCGCATCTAGCTCGGACTCGCTTTTTTAATATTTGACCAATGAGGTCCGGAGATCCTTAAGCTCCTCTTCCATTTGGCTACAAAGGAGCCTTAGAGCCTTCTCTTCGCCTAAAGCTTTTTGAGCTCACCCTCACATTGGCTCAGGTTAGCTCTGAACTTTACGATGGCCTGTACGTGAAATGGAGATATATTCATCAATAGAAAATAAAGAAAAAATAAAATTGCAATAATGAAATTAAATACCACCCGAGAGTGGAGATGTTGAGCCACTTCGAAGATGGCGGATGCATCGTTAAGGTCATTGGAATCCTCAATCCCATTATAAAAACCCTGAAAGGGATCCTCCTCGAGGACCTTTCTCGGATCAGGCATAAGCAGAGCATTGGCTTCCTCGAAATAAGTTGGCAAAGAAAGGAAGTGGACTATTTTTGCGGCCCCAAGCTCTTCACTCGGGGCATTCTCATTAACTTCGGGGGTCTCAACATTTTCCCCTTCCGGTATAGTTGTCGAAGACGGAGGGACAATATCGACCTCCGAGAACACAGAGGCCTCCCCCGCATCCTTATTCGGAGTTCCCTTGCCGCCAGATGAGATCTTTGGGATAAAGGGCTTGGCAGTCTCGATGGGTTTCCTGGCTCGAGGGCATTAGGGTCGACTCTTCATTGTCATTTTCTTTATCATCCGGGGAACAATGGTAGAAACAGTGCGCGCTAGAGCAAACCTTTTCCGCAGCCTATGAGTAGGGGTTTTCTTATCTTAAGGGTCTTCGGGCTTCGAAACCCTCTTCATTTTATTGTCCTTCTCCGATTTTAGAATTGAAGGCTTGATCTTCTCCCTGGGCGAGGCTGGCCTCATCTCAGATGCATCCCAATGGCCTGTACAGATAAATATGAGTAAATTAACACCTCCAGTATATGAAAAGTATTTGAATCTTAGAAAAACACTTATCGTGGTTCTTGGCCTCACACTTGTCGACGCCCCCTTTTTCCAAACGGAGTTCAAAATCGGGTATACGACATTTCGGAGGACAACTCTTTTCCTTCGTGATAATTGGGTTTTTGGAGTTTGGAGAGTCGCCACCTAATGATTATAGTGCATTAGGACACTATAAAGAAAGAATTTGAGATGAAGAACCAGAGTCTGGGTAAGGGCTAGAAACTATCTCGAGGGGAAGGTGTTAAGCACCTCTCAAGATCCACTAGTGTGGTTCCCGGCCATGCTACAATTGTGACTTTAAGCGATGAAGAAGACAAGTAGAAAATAAAGAAGTGGGTTTCATATAGTATTGCAAACAAGTTAAAGAATTTGAAAAAAAGAAAAAGAGTAGGAAATACAGGAAGTTAGTTTGAAAGAAAACTAAAAGGAAAAGGGGTCCTAGGTTTGTAAATAATATGGATCACATCATTGTAATACCCGACGTACACTCCTAAGAAGAGGGGTCGGACGTGATATTAGTGCACCGGTCATCATATCCATATTCTACCCTTCCCACCCCGTTAAGGTATCAAAGCGCGGAATGCCTCGTTACTTATTGCATGCTAGTACCTGTCCCTATCCTATCATACCCGGAGGCATTTGGGACTACTAGTCCTAAAGGGAAAGGGGTTTGGGTCCTTTTGAGAGTTTTCAAAGGACAAAATACTAAGGCGTCAATCAAAACACATAATGCAAGTAAGGGGAGAGTAAATAAACAAGTAGGGCTCAAGTTAGCCTCCTTAAATCAGATAAAGCCA
The DNA here is from genome assembly GCA_026770625.1 of Nicotiana glauca. Classification (NCBI taxonomy): domain Eukaryota; kingdom Viridiplantae; phylum Streptophyta; class Magnoliopsida; order Solanales; family Solanaceae; genus Nicotiana; species Nicotiana glauca. The sequence continues at coordinate 44,453 of MU719232.1, read as the reverse complement.
TAGACTTTAGCATGTCTCACACGTACTGGTTTAGATTAAATTAAAGTGATAAACGAACTAGTTCAACACATATTTTTAGATATTGAAATCCGCATTAGGCTCGCTCGAATGCAGTTGTCAAAAACTGATCTAATTGATTAATTAACCCTTTGTCTATGTGTTGAACAGGACTAGCGATTTCGAAAAAGCAAACTGATTATAAAAGGTTACCAGTTGTTATCAGAGTAAAATGAGTTTTAGAAAAGAATGTACTATTTTGAAAAGGTTTAATAGAAAAAAGAAATGAACTTCAGAGGACTTGCAGACTAATTGAAAAAGTTTCACGAATCTTATCAAAAAAGAGTGAGTTTCAGAAAAGTGTCGATTTATTTAGAAAAGGTTTTTCAATTTAGGAGGTTTAGAAAAATGCAGAAGACTGCCAGTTTTACCAAAGTAAATACTAATTTCAGCGATTGGTGCTGTTTTGAACGAATGAGACGATTTAGATTTGAAGTTCCTACTAGCATGCTTTCTATGCGTTAACTAATTTTAACAGTTTTTCAAACGTTAATAGAATCCTGATGAACAATGATATCTATATGCCATTTTATTATTAAACCTAACTATTTGCCTAACGACGTTATTATATGCAGAAATGCATGCCCCTATAAGCATGGTGTCTCTATGCTTAGTTGCAGAAAATTAGAAGTTAATCCCTATAGACATGCTCTCTACATGTGAAGTTGGACAGATAAGAAATTAAATCCTATAGGCGTGGTTTCAACGTGTGAAGTTGCACAGATCAGAAATTAAATCCTATAGTCATGGTTTCTACATGTGAAGTTGCACATATCAGAAATTAAATCCTATAGTCATGGTTTCTACCCTTTGTGCATAAAAGTAACCCCCTTCCCTTTTTCACTAAATCCCCATGAGTTTATACAAATTATTACAGACCCGTAAAATAAGACTGAAATTAAAAGTACATCAGAAGCTATTAGCTACATCCGAGCAGCCTAATACAGACTTAGTATCTAACCATATGAGACTGAAACACTTCCGAGATCAAGATTTCCAAAGCCTTCTCTTATCTAGGGTGTTTCAGAGATCCAAGGAGTTTCAGGAACTCCAGGCAGTGCTTACACCCAAGATATTAATCAGAATGAGTTATAGTGCAGTGTGGAAGAGCCAACCCTCAAGTGTCCAAGTTCAAAGGGAGCTCGGGTATCCCAACGCAAGGCTCACAAGAGAGGGTTAGAACTTAAGTTCTA